>VZTV01044332.1:0-11755 GCA_013400875.1 Anhinga rufa | reverse complement strand
AAAAAAAAAAAAAAAAAAAAAAGGTAAATATACCTGTAGTTCAAAAGATTAGGTTTGAGTCTTTCTATGCCTCCACCTCAGCAGTGGAAGACAGGGTGGTTCCTACACAATGCATTAAAATGCCAGCTTTAATGGGGCACTACGTGGATTATCAAGAAAAGGTGCTGAACTGGGGCTGTTTAGAGACTTGCATTCCCAGTATCTTAAAACAGACTACAATGGCCACTGGATTTGGAATAAATATGTTATATGAGGCTCTGATTAATGCATGTCTTAGTCTAGGACACAGACACTAAACTCAGTGAAGCCAACTAATAGATGATGATAATATCTTATCTTTTCAGTGCAATTACCTTTGAAAATGAGTAGAACCTTGCACTGAAAGGATAAACCTGTCCATAGCACGGCTTTAAAATCTTGAAAGGCTGGAATAAGGTGATGTACAGGACAGGTCATTGACCAAGAAGAATATTAGACTAAGAGTAAGTTATCTCTTAGTTTTTGTAATAAATCAAAAATGATGTTATAGTGTCCTTAGAAAACAGTACCTTAATTAGAGGTTATCCTTCAAGGTGCACACAATGTCTTATCAGTGCTTTTTTTTATCTTAAAGGTGGTTTTGATAGCAGCTTAGTGCTGGGAGCAAGCAGTCTATTTGATAAACAGCATACATTTTCCAGTCTTCCTGTTCTTACTTTGAAGATGTCCTTCATTTTCAATAGATAATTATATTCTTAAATTGAGGATTATCAGATTAAAAAAAATCAATGCTCATTTTAAAGACAATATACTGAATTTGAATTATTTTCTTACATAGCTTGTCCTATTTGATAGCCCAAAGTATATATGGTAGGGAACTTAACTTCTTATGAGCTATTTCTTTGCTACAGTTTTATTTTCGTTATTTTATCAGGTCAGCAGTTCTTGTGTACTTACTATGAATTCATTCTTGAAGTTTCTTTTCCTTCCCCTAAACCTTTCTCTCTCTCCACATCCCCACTGCACAGATATATTGGCATGATTTTGATCCATTGTGCAATTCAACCGTTAACGACAACTCAGAATTAACCTTCTTATTGGCTGCTTGTGAAAATTATGACATAATTTCAGAGCTGTCTGTTTTCCTTCACTGATGTCTTCTTTTAAGACTTAGGAAGCTCGTATCATTATTTGTATTGTAAAGGGAAATTGGCTTCAACTTTGTGTAGGTCTCTAGTATTTCCCAGCTCCTTCCTTCAGTCTTCAGTGCTAATAGAGATGAATGCAGATGTTTTGTGGTCCTTCCTCAGGCAGTTTTTTTTATTTTAATAATGAAGCTACTATATATTTCCATTAAACCAAGGCCATGGACATAAGTTAGCCATGGTAGCCTTATCTAACAATAAGAATGTTTTGGGCTGTCCTAGATGACTTTTCCTGAAGCAGATTCATGTTCTGGATTCAGTTCCTAATTCTGTTACAAAAGTTGGAGTTTGCCTTTGAATAGCTTGAGTATCATCTGATATATTAAATATGGTTCATAAATTTATTTATCTTCATTATTTTCAAATACCTTTTTTTCATCCTTTAAAATAAATACCCTGCTTTTCATTTTCACACCTTGCGTCTGCTATAATTATCTCTGTCTCTTCTAAAACTTTTTTATTTTGTTGAAGAAACATTTTTTCCTGGATTATTTATAGCATGATTTAACGATAAAGTTGAAAGCACACATTCTTTCTAAATTGATAATGTGATTGTTATGCCTTTTTGCTTTTTAAAATTTTGTATATGTCTATGAAGATATAAATCCTTTCCTTCTGTCCTTAGGGAAGTCTACGATAAAAAGTGTACAAAAATTTTACTCTTATTAACTGGAGTCTGCCCTGGACCACCAACATTTGTGCCTTGGCAAAAGATAATAGTTAGAATTTTGTTAATAAAAAATACCTACGTTCTTTTGATTGTATTATTAAATCTCTGGCGGTTGCCATCAGTTCTTTTTAGTGTTACAGAAAAGTTTTTCTTTCACAGTGTTGACCCGTGGCTAATCCAGTTCCATATCTGTTGATGTAAGCCAGACAATAAATGGATTTCTGCCAGGAGAAATCACTTCTAAAAGCAGTACCTGTGGAGTGATACTATCAATCACTTACAGGATATTATCAATTAGGGGATAGCCTAGAGTTGTCAAGGCTAGTAGTATAATTCACGTAACTGTCATAATATTCCTGTTGTAGTGAGAGCAGGGCCACAGAAGAAAACTGTATTTTTCAGGGACACACACCTTTGTGTTCAGAAACCAGTTCTTAAAACAATTGTTACTCTCCAAGAAGACTGTTGTATAGATGTTATTAAACAGTAATTGTTGAAGTAGCGATCATTGGCATCCATTTCTTAGGAAGGTAGAGCAGGTGCCAAGCCCCACACAATACAATTACGTGATTGTTCTTTGTTGCCTAAAGAGAATGTAGATAAGAGTCCATAAAGAAGATGTCGTATAATGTGAGGCTAAGAAAAGACAACAGGGATGGTTCTTTATCAGAGCATTAATTGGTACGTGTCGCAGGTACTATGCATGAATGTCTACTTCTACTGGATACACAGTTAACATAAGAATTGTTTACATGGGATAATATTTCTCTGGTCCAGAAGCGTTTTTCTTCACGTGTTTCATGTACGTTGCTTCTGTCGAGCAAGGTGGAGTAACAGTGCCTCACAAGTTTGACTAAATTTTCAGTGAGCAAATGAAGACTAATCTGTAAAGAAATAGCTAGTGATGTTTGTGGATAGTAAAATCTGTGTTTAATGAATAATCCCCAATGAAATTAAAATTTAAACACTGGAAGCCCTAATAATACTTATAACTACTGAAAATTTTCAGTTAGCAGAGGGGGCCTGTTAGCTGCAGCTAAGGCTAATTTAGCCTTAATCAGGAAGCTGAGTTTAGCTCTGCTTTTAGATGTAAAAGCTGAGCAGACTAAATGAAAGCTGTGAAATAGCCGTGGTCTAAAGTCTGTCATAAATACCAAAATACATATTCCTAGCCTGTCTGTATATGTGTCTGTAAATAAAACACAGGACTTGCCAGTCAAGGCTAGTATGGGACTCTGAAGTGTCTGTAAGTTATTCAGCACTGAATTCTTTCCTGATGGGGTCACAGAGCTTGGGAAATGTGGCTTTTAGCTGGGAACACTTTTCCATACTTTCAGATGAGTAATTAAGTCTTTCAAATATGCAGTCTCCTGACTCTTTTCAGAGATCTCTATTCCCTAAGAAGTCTGTATCAATACATAATCTCATCTAAAGGTGTATCATCTAGCTGGATTTGAATATGCAATTTGAAAAAGATGAATGTTATTAAAAGATAGAAGATAAATTCATGCACATTCTAGTATTTGACTCAAGTTTGGGGTTTTTTAAAATTTCTTTCATCATGTAGTTCAAAAACATTATTCTGAACACTAAACATAATTTTTGCACAAATGATCAAGGCAATCCATAACTCTGTCTTCCACAACACTTTTACAAAGCTTTCATGTTAATGTATGACTCCTGAAAAGGGGTTTGAACAGGAGGAGAAAAGAATTTTCAAACACTGGTGAGCTTTGGATAAATTATTTCATTGATTTACTTGTTCACGTAGCAAATGAATAAAATGGCCTTTGAACAAAATTTATATTTATCTCCCTGTGTTTAATTTAAAAGATAAATTTAGTCAACATCAGCAAGAATCTTCTGTTTTCATAAACTTGTTCATAGATATCTTGTACTGAAGAGGAGGATTCTGCATTTATTGGTTTTACTAATTTTTGTTTTCAAGTTTTCAGTGAATGCTTTGAAAAGCAATTTACTTAAAGAAATATAGAGTAAATTGCAGTCAATAAACAGACATGGATGACAGGAAGGATACATCAATGTCAAATGTGTATTTTACTGTATAGTTCTTTAGTGATATGTTTAATTTTTAAAAAGTAGGCAAATTTTTAATGGGTATAAACTCTTCCTCTGATGTTTAAAATGTTATACAACTAATTTCAGCTGCTGCAAAATCTGTTGCTTCTCATATCATTGTCCACATGATATAAAAATACTTACGAATATTGCAGTAGCTTGAGAACTCACACTTCAGCTGAGCTGCCAGAAATCCTTGGTAATTAGACAACATTTCTTTTGGAAAAACAGGACTTGTCTAGGAAAACCTGACATATGGTAGCCTTCTGTGGCCAGCCTGTGAGGCAAATATATGCAAATATTGCTGATTTGGGTTAGAAAGCATGTTGGAAAAGAAATCTCTCTTTTTATTCCTTTACAGTTCTGGATATGCCTTCCTACTTTAACAGCTAGATTTATACTGCTGCAGTATATAACACAGAGGAAGAAGCTCTTTCTAGGATAATAGTTGCTTAAGCCGTGTAGAACCTCAAGGGTCCAAAATATTTAAAATTAATTTGTGCTCTGAATAGGAGCTGTAAATTTTTAAAGTCATGATGAGGTTAAGCATGCATTTTAGTAACTCTTTCATCAAGATTCATGCAAGTCAAAAGAAGTTTTTGCTGTCTTTGGCAACAGATTTTCACATTGTCTCCATACCTGATGTTTAGTTGTGATGTTTCCTTGTTATTTGTCATTGCTGGTAATTTCCCATGCAAATTCATGTTCTTAAAAACAACATTTCAGCAAAAATTAATTAGTTATATATGATCCATTGCAGATAAATATACATATAAGCAACGCCATTATCTTGCAGTGGATCTGTGTTAGTTAATCAGAGACCATATTAGAAGTGTAGTTTTTATTGGCAGTGAAGTGGTACGAACACTACCACCACCCTCAACACAAACATACTATTGCCTTAAAAAAATCTGAGCTGGAATTGTGAAGTTTTACAGATGAAAGGTGAGAATTATATTAATATTTTTGGACACAAAGTAATTTTAAATAATTACAAGCAAAGTATGTAGCTAGCTTTGAGGTATCCGGATTCACTGGAGATTTTTACAAGTGCAAAAGATCAAGACATTCATGGGATCTTTCATTCTTTCTAATATTTCATAATACTTTTTTTTTCTCATCTTTAAAAATATGCTGATGTAATATAGTCACCATAGGTACAATATTAACATAATACTTTTTTTGCACAGGAAAATTTATTATTCTACCCACTGAACGCAGAAACAGAAATGGGCTGTGTTGATAGTTAGGGTAGCCCTCAGTAACTGACAATAATGGGTTTAAATCTCTCAGATTTCTGGTGTTATTTTAGCAAGCTACTTTTCCCCCCTGCCCATCAGTTTCCCAGCTGTGTTCTAAACTGATGGAAAAGATGGGAAATCCAGCTAAGCTGTTCTACTTCATCTAACAGCCTCAACTGGAGAAGTTAGAAGCTCTTCAATCAGAATGCCTGACATCCAACCACAAGCTTGGTTGTATATAAATATATAGTTTAAGAGGGGCAACATAAAACTGTCACTAAACTGTTATGAGAATAAATTCCTTAATGTTTGTGATGTACTTTGAAAGCCTCACATTTCAAAGGTCTTGAAAACAGTATATGTGCAATATAGTATTTTAACATTTGCATACTTGGCAGAGAAGAAAAATGCTCTTCAGATGCAGGACTTTCACTAAAGTGATAAGCTTCCTGGGTGTTTTAGTACTGTTTTTAATGATATTAAATGTTTTTAATGTTATTTAATATTTTAATGCTATTGTAATACTAGTGTTTAAATGTTTTAACACTAATACATTGCTTAATTTTTAAGTAACAGTCTGGAAGGAGTAGTGGCATTGCCTGATAAAATAATTTCACATTAATTTCTGCTTTTTATTTAACTCTAGTGGTGATTAGCAGTCATGTTATCAGTCCCCTTGAGATCAGCAGGTAATGGGATAGCCAAACCAGGCAGAAACATAAAAATCATTTGTCCTAGTATCACTTATCGCACCGCTCCAATTTCGCTGCTACTTGGTTTCTTTTTCTTTTAAATTATTTTGTGCTATTGATACTCCCCTCTATTCAGCACTGGTGAGGCCATACCTGGAGTACAGTGTCCAGTTCTGGGCTCCCCAGTGTGAGAGAGAAGTGGACGTACTGGAGAGAGTTCAGTGAAGGGCCACGAATATGATTAAAGGACTGGAGCACCTTTCCTGTGAGAAAAAGCTGAGAGAGCTGGCACTGTTCAGCCTGGAGTAGAGAAGGCTCAGGGGGATCTCATCAGTGTGTATAAATACCTCAAGGGAAGGTGCAAAGAGAATGGAGTCAGGCTTTCTTCAGTGGTGCCCAGTGAAAGGACCAGAGGCAATGGGCACAAACCAAAACACAGAAGTTTCCCTCTGAACATCAGAAAACACTTTTTTTACTGTGAGGGTGACTGAGCACTGGCACAAGTTGCCCAAGAGGTCATAGAGTCTTCATCCTTGGAGGTATTCAGAAGCCATGTGGACATCGGTGGACAAGGGAAGAGCTATGGATGTCATCTACCTGGACTTCTGTAAGGCCTTTGACATGGTCCCCCACAGCATCCTTCTCTCTAAACTAGAGAGATATGGATTTGATGGGTGGACTGTTCGGTGGATAAGGAACTGGCTGGGTGGTCACATCCAGAGGGTAGTGGTGAATGGCTCGATGTTCAGATGGAGACAGGTGACAAGTGGCATCCTTTAGTGGTCCATACTGGGACCGGTACTGTTTAATATCTTCATCAATGACATAGACAGTNGTATCAATACAGGCTGGGGGATGGAGGGATGGAGAGCAGCCCTGCGGAGAAGGACTTGGGGGTACTGGTGAGCGAAAAGCTGGGCATGAGCCGGCAATGTGCGCTCGCAGCCCAGACAGCCAGCCGTGCCCTGGGCTGCATCCCCAGCAGCGTGGGCAGCAGGGCGAGGGAGGGGATTCTGCCCCTCTGCCCCGCTCGGGTGAGACCCCCCTGCAGCGCCGCGTCCAGCTCTGGAGCCCCAGCACAGACAGGACATGGACCTGCTGGAGCGGGGCCAGAGGAGGCCACGGAGGTGATCAGGGGCTGGAGCACCTCTGCTATGGAGACAGGCTGAGAGAGTTGGGGTGTTCAGCCTGGAGAAGAGAAGGCTGCGGGGAGACCTTATTGTGGCCTTCCAGTGGTTAAAGGGGGACTGTAGGAGAGATGGGGACAATCTCTTTAACAAGGCCTGCTGTGACAGGACAAGAATTAATGGTTTTTAAAGTAAAGGAGGGTGGATTTAGACTGGATATAAGGAAGAAATTTTTTACCATGAGGGTGGTGAGACCCTGGCCCAGGTTGCCCAGAGAGGTGGTCGATGCCCCATCGCTGGAAACATCCCAGGTCAGGTTGGACGGTGCTCTGAGCAACCTGCTCTAGTTGGGGATGTCCCTGCTCACTGCGGGGGGGTTGGACTAGATGGCTTCTAAAGGTCCCTTCTGACCTAAACCATTCTATGATTCTAGTCCTGGGCCACTGGCTGTAGGTGGCCCTGCCTGAGCAGGGAGTTTAGACTAGATGACCTCCAGAGGTCCCTTCCAACCTCAACCCTTCTGTAATTCTGTGATATACTGAAATATCTAACTTTCAAGATTTTTAGATTCTTGGGAATAAATCAAAAAACAAGAAAAAGTACTAGCAACTGTGTGAGCAGCTCATAAAGGGAAATAGAAATACTGACAGCAATATAGAATATTTTCTCATTCAAAACATAATGCCTAAACTGAAAGGTATCAGGATCAGTAAATACAGGAGAGAGAGGAAAAGAAGGAAGACAAGAAAGAACTTGCTTTACTTTTGCATTTCAATTTGAATCTCCCCTTTGTTTTTTTTTTCTGATGCAGCAACTTCTGTTGTTACGCTTTCTGTACATTCACTAGGACCATACCTGCATAACTGTACCAGGCCCTTTGCATGGCCATTGCTTCAAGAAAGCTTCAAAAGAACCAACTCTTTTATTTGAGTTCCTGGTTGCAAGTCTTACAAAATTGGTGTATAACCTCAGCTACAAAGTCTTCATAACTTGAAGGCCCAACTATTTTTATATTGCATTAATCAGAAGAGGTAGCCAGGCAGAAAAATAAAGAGCATAACTTATTCAGGTTACAGAAGCAGGCACAATCACTATATATAGGTTATAGACAGGCCGGGACTGAGTCTCAAAGACACAGTAAAAGCCTGAAAATTGCTGAGTGTCTGAAATAGAATTGCAAAAGAACCTCAGTTACTATTGGATCCCAACTAATATTTTGTGGAGGCTCAAGATAAAAGGGACGGGGTTGGGCTGTGCCGTAGCACATATCTGGGAGATTGGAAGACTAGGGTTTTGTTCTATCAGTGGTATTACTAGAGAAGGTCCGGTCAGTGCAAAATATCCTTAACTTCTTTACTGTGTTCGGGGCTCTCTCCATTTTTATCTTTTTTTACCAGTCACCTGGAGAAACAAACTTCCACCCAGGTTACCAACAGATGGTTCGGTCATCTGAATCATTATTAAAAACTTTCCACTGTTATGAAATGGCCATAACTCTTTGACTGCTATAGATATGATATATTTCATGATAATGGAATTCAAGTTTCATTATAAGTATGAAAAAAGGCAGCCACATAAAGCTCTCACCTTTCTTCTGCTTGCTAACTAATAAATCTTTGTTCCATATATACAGAAAATATGTATTTAATTGCAAAATGACAGAAGAATCCATTAAATTATGGACTTTTTATTTATCATAGTTTAGAAAGATAGGTCACAAGCTTAAAGTAACTTGCTAATAATAAATTTGCTCTAAAAATTTAATTTGAATATTTAAAATACCATATTTCTTCTGTAAAGCTTTTGAGCACTAAGGAAGGAAAAAGAAAAGAATTAGGAGAGTGAATAGTTTTGTAATAAAGTTATTAGCTTGAGTTTGTTTTGGCTCCTACCCTTCTGTGTGACTGTGAGCAAATTATTTAATCTTGTGCCACAGTCCTTTTTTGTAACACAGGGCTAACGTTTCCTTCTTCCTCTTTTCTTTTTTTTTTTGTCTTGTCCATTTGCGTTACAAACTCATTGAGACACCAGTAATCATTTCTTATATATAGGTGCAACAAGAAGTGAAGAAAAAAAATAGGTGGGCCCTACATTAATATTGAAAAGCAAAGGCAAATTCATTAGTGTGAAGAACAGGCTTTGTATATAATGCATTGGATATGCAAGGAAAAAGATTCTGCATACAACCTTCCAAAATGAATTTTAAAGAAGAATCCCTCATTCTTCTTCGTTAGATTTCTGCTTGAAATGGTGTCTTTGAAACATAACAGCGTTTTTCACAAGGATCATTTTATTTCACCGAGTTTTGTGTACAGCTGAAATAAACAATTCCACTTTCGTTTTATTAAGAGCAATTTAATTCACGTAACACCTGATGTTCAAACATCTGTGGGCACCAGAATCGTCAAAGATATTGGCTTAATTTTACAAGTAAGTTTATAGGTTGACTGTGAGAGAGTCTGAGTTGTATGTGATACATCACATTGTGTTTTACAGGAACCAATGACAAAGTTTCATGTTTCTTTTTCTTTTCTATTTCAGTCCCAGTGCTGGAAATCTTTTTTTTCTTATCCTAATCTGATTGGAGAATGGTTTGGGATTTGATTGTTTTTTGAAGTAGGAATGTGTTTTTACATAAATACTAAAGCCCAACTAAATTTCTCAAATGAGTCAAGTGTTTTACTAGAAGAAAGATAAAATACTGGTTTTAACTGATGCCAAGACAGAACTGTAGGAGAGGTGAATGTGAGGTGAAGGAAGAAGCAGGTAACTATGATTTGCTATGAGAGCTTTGCCTTTCCATTCATTTTAGTTTAATGGTAGCTTTTGTACACATATATGTTCCTTCTCTGCATTGTCTTTTATTTGCTTTGTCTGTTTAATTGAATGAATTAATTCTGCAGAATTTACCAAGAGTTGCTACTGAAATGGCAGGTTAGATGGTATTGTAACATGCTGTAAGGCTAGTACATGCCCAGGTCTAGCAAAATGAGGACAGGGACCTTCATGATAATTGTGGCTCCTCCACAACTTAAATAGAGGGTTAGGAGATTGCTAAGTCTATCCAGCAGCCAGGTCATACTTGTTAATTGTTAATTACTTTGACTAAGGAACACTGATTGCGATCTGCATTTAAAATTTTAAATTTTCCAAATTACTCTAGCTAGATTAAAACACCATAACTCTCCCTGGAACCCATTTGTATTTATGTTTTGTGCTGTGAACCAATTTTTGGTAAAGAAAGGAGGAGACTTTGAAAATGTAAAGAATGTGGCAGTTTAAATTCTTGAGGAATCCCATTTCCTTGATCACAGCGGAGGAGAAAAAGCAAACTGCCAGTAATTTAAATATGATAATTTCTGCCATAACTTGACAGCAGATGTGAACAAAAGAAACTTGAAATAGATAAAGACAGAGGAGAATTGAGAGCACAGAAGCTAGTATATGCAGAGCTGGATAATATCTGTTGAAGCAATGTGGCTTTGCTTGGTTTCTATGAATGCTCTGCAGCTAAATTAATGTAAGTCAGACTTTTTGGGCAGGCAGTATTTTCTTTGACTTGGCTCATAAATGAACACAGGATCAAATAATATTTTTTTCTTCCACATAGCGAGATCATTTAATCAGTTCTTTAAACTGCACCAAACATGCACTACAAAAACAGGCTAGAGAGAGCAAGGCACAACCGTAGACAGAAAGAAGGTGCTGTTGGCAATTGCAACACTAAGCTAGCTACGCTGAGGATTCTCTGTATCCTACTTGAGATGCCTGCTATGGACTAGGAGTGTTGTACCAGGGGCTATAACCGAGGTACATCTGTAAGCGGATGTGTGTCTGTGTATCCTTGCATTGTACGCTTCAGTTCCTAACAAAAATGAGTGTGCTTTAATGAAGACAATTTTTAAGCCCTGTTATATGAGCAAAAAGAAGTAGGGGGAGTTGAAAATTTCTGATTGTTACACTTGTGAAGTATTATTATTTTGTAGCAAAGTGGTGGGGGAGAGCTGTATTTATAACTAGTACTTATTTATCATAAACAAATTACTGCTTCTGTCCTTAGGTCCTGGTTTAAATTCTGAACTGAAGTTTCTTACAAGCAGCAAATTCTAATTTTAAAAGGTCTGTGATAAAGGCTTGGTATATTTTCCTCCCTCTGAAAATGTAGATGTTCACATTAAAAAAAGTTAACATGTGAGTTACACCTACAGAGAATATTTTGGGCATATTTGGGAGGAAGAGAGGGGACGGGAAAGGATATGTCCCCAACTTTGCAGAGCATTAGTGCATTTAGGTATGCCTACCACTGCCCTCCTGCTCTTCCACTCCCCTGCATTTCCATGGCCTGCTCCTCTCATCTGCAGGCCTCAGTGGTCTTAAGACCCTGTTTTTACTGCTGCTGTCAATAGCTGTCCCTCTCAGCCAAGTGGCATCTCTGGATGCCTGTGGAGAAGACTTGAGGCAAGGAACAACCAGTACTACCTCTTGGCCCACTGTCTGACCAGCAGAGAAGACAACAGAGAAAATACGACAGTGGCATCTCATGTCCTTTCCATAATTGACATCTAATTTGGGAAAGTAATTTGAGAAACAGCCCATTGTATGGAATATACAGCTATTCTGATCTCTGTGCTGCCATTCATCTAAGCCTTTACTGTCAGAAATTTTCTGTGGATCACATGTATGCTTCTAAATAATCATTAGAACCTGTTAACTGTGATTACTCATTTTAACATGCTATATCACAGAATCCCAGAGTGGCGGG
>VZTV01044330.1:2857-30018 GCA_013400875.1 Anhinga rufa | reverse complement strand
TTCTGCCCATCTTCATGCTTAATACTCTCTTTGGCTCAATGACTTGCAGAAAGCCTTGTCCTGAAGAGGTTCCAGTCTAAGCTAATATTACGGATGAACCAAGTTCCGATACCATAATTTCACAGTATGACTCTGGGCACAACAAACAAGCAATTTATCTAGAAGGCCCATGCAGAGCCAGGGTGAACACAAATCCTCCATCAGCCCTGTGTGAGTCAGGAGATTCAGGACTGTCATTTCCTACAAGATAAATAAAAGAGAAATTTCCTACAGGTAAATAAAATGGTCTGTATTCCCTTACTGCAGTTAAACATCAAAATACCTGTTCTCACCCCAAGCCACAGAGACCAGAGACTGCAGCCACACAGCTGCCTTAGAACAGCAGTGGCTGGAGGAAATGCCAGAGCAGGGAGCAAAGCAGTGCATCTCCTTCTGCTACAGGACTCTGAACAGGCTCCTGTTGCTCATCTTGCCTTTCTGGCTACCTCTGGTTGAGGAGATGAAGCTGCCAGAGTAGTGAATGTCCTTTCACCAAGGAAAGGTTTGAATATTAAAAAAACCCTCCCAAATATTTATTAGAGCTGTAAAATGCTTTTTAGTCCCCAAATTATCCCTTTCCTGGCCTTTGCGGGCACTGGCACTGAGGGTAGTGGTAGTGGGCTCTTAGGCTCCCCCTGATTCTCCTGGTGTGATCTTCATGTCACTGTACTTGAGATCTTGGCTATTTAAAGGACAGTCAGGACCTTTGCAAAACAGCCTGGAAGGAGTAGCTCCTCCTGCTGCCTGGGAAAGTGCAGGTATTTCCCTGGTGATGTTGCATCCCCTAAAATCATCATTTCCCTGACTAACAGGCTTGTTCTCTGTAGGGTTCTTCTTCAGCCACTTCACCCTGCGCAGCTTAGGGGTTCCTATCTGCTGTTCTTGTATGTTTTTCCTTCCTTCTTTTCCTCCCCTGATCTGCTTTGTATTTCTTCCAGAAAATCTTTGTCCTTTGCCTGCATCACATGGTGGGATCAAGGACCAGCTGGACCTGTCCAGTTGCTCAGCTTAATGCTGAGGGCGTAATTCCCCATCATGGGTCAGAAACACATGCCAAGAACATCTGGAAAACCATCCCTGTAACACTGCAGATCAACAGCCACAAGTGTCACTGCTGCAGGAGAGCAGTCAGGGCCATGGGTGTCCCCAGTGCCATGGGTCCTGCTGCCAAAAGGGAGGCCTCTCCATGGGGCTTGCTGCATTACAAGGAATGGGGACTTCAGTGACTCTGCCATGCTTGCTTTGAAAAAAGTTTGGACCTCAAGAGTCTGTGGGTGCTGTTAGAAATATCTCTTTTTACTCCCATGGCCAGATTTCTACTTGCCCTTGCTCATAAAAAGAACTAAGCAGGGTGGGACAGAGAGGGGACAAACAGGCCATGGAGAGCAGATGGAAAAATGCTGCCTGGTAAGAGGTCATCCTGCAGGAGAGCTGACCCCCACAATTAGCCAGACTACCACAGTTTTCCATTGAATCAGTCCTACAGTAATTAGCCAGGAATAAGCTCTTCCTCAACCTAAAGGGTTGTTGCTATAATCTGTGGGGTGGCTGTTATCTCGTTAATTTGGGGATTGCTTCAGAAGTTCAGATGTAATTACCCAGCAGTTGCAGGGAAAAGAAGTTATGGGGCATTGCCAGCGTTTAAACACATTAGGGGGTTTGATCGCACATGCCCTGACTTGGTGCAGTGGAGTGGTAGGGGTGGCAGGGCAGCCAAGCAGTGGGGGCTGCAGGGACAAAAGCACACAGAGACAGATGTAGTCACTGGAGAAGCAGCTGCTGATGCATTCAGGAACAGAAGCAACAACTGGTTTGTGATCAGTGTACCTGGGCTGTGCTGACCCTGAGGAGCAGATCTGCAGTGGACATGCACTGGGAATATTTGATGTGGCAACTGGGCTTTGTGCGTCAGCTCTGCCTGCGACACATAGATATTTCAGTATTTCCTACTACTTCCCAAAAATAACAGCTCTTGAAAGCCATGCACTGAATCAGTAGGTCCTTCTGCAGTTTTCCCCTGCACACCCCAGTGCTGCCCTGCTTGAACATCAGCATAAATCAATGCCTCATAAATGGACATGGGTGAAATTCTTCCCCCATGGGTCCTGCCACAAAGATCACCCAGGCATGTTAGAGAGGGGTGACAGGTGCCAGTGCAACACTGGAAGGACCTTATGGCCTGTGCCCGGCACCCAGCATATGTCCTGCATCCCAAAATACAGAAGGAGAAAATAAATGGCAGCATGTGATTCACATGGTATCTTTGCCAGCCAGATTGGCTAATTCTTTATCGTTCAGTTTTGAAAAGTGAGCAAAATACCTGGGGGAGAAAACAGTAGGGACAATTCACTTTTTTCCAGGAACAGTGACTGGCAAATGAAGACATGAAATTTGGCATGAAATGGAAAGGCCTGTATCACAAGTTGCAAAGCTCAGTGTAGGCTTTGAAATATCCTCACGGACTCCTTTCAGGTTTAGCTTAAATGAAAAGTTACATGAACAAAAAATGTGAAGGGCCAGGCTTGCTTCCAGGCAGGAGACCCACAAGCCTGGGAGGCATCCTGCCGGCAGCCCAGCACTCCCATCACACAAAGTGCACAAGAGAAAATAAGACACAAACCTGCCAACCCTGTCGTCTGAGCCTTATCCTTTTGTTTACTGATACAGTAAGCCAATTTTACCTTTCTAGGAAATCCTTTGAGGATCTGGAGTGAGAACCTGGTGAAGTACAGCAACCAAGCGTCACCTGTGAGCACTGACACACAAACACATCAAAGGATGAAGGCTGGGACAGATGCCCCAAGGGTGCTGCAGAGTTTCAGGTCCCTGGGAGCCCTGTAGGGAGCCGGCCAGATCACAGCCCCATGTCATCTCATGATTTTTGGCAAAACTGGAAGCAAACGAAAGGGGCAGGAACCCCTGGAAACAACACACTGGGAGAAATGTGGACAAAGGAGATCAAGGCTGCAGCAAGGCAGGATGGAATTGCACGGTGGTGGAAGGAGGACACTGAAACAGTGCAAACACAAGGGCTGGGTGTAAGGATAGCTGAACTGAACCTCTTTGCATCACTTTTAGTGAGCAGCACAGAACTGACAGTGTCCAAAAGATTTGGAATGAATCTTTGTTACACCAGTTCCTGCAAAACTATGGGGGGTGCCCTAGGCAGAAAATGCTTAAACTGAGCCGCTCCAAAGGGCTACGGGTGATTTGTGACCTTCTGCTCCCCAGTAGAGTCCCAAATGCTGCCCCAGCCCTTAACGCTCCTTTCAGCTGCTGTAATACCTAGAGAGCGTGGCCAGAGCAGGACCATGGCTGCTGGAGAAGAACGTGGATGAGGGTTACTCATCCTGGCTCTACTGTCATCAGCTCTCCCTACTTCCTCTGCTCTTGGAGAACTCATTTCTCTTTGCACTGTGAAAAGCACAGCATAAACTCTCGGTGCCTGGGATGTATCTGGGTGACACAGTTTTCATCGCGAATCAAAACAGAAGTGTCTGAGGGCCCTGGAAACAGAGTCACTCAAACAATGCGTTTTCTGTTTTCTTTACACTGAAAAAAAAAAGATTTGAACTGTGGAAAACGATGGTAGATGTGAAGAGAGCAGCACAGTCATAGGGCAGAGCCCACAGAGACTCTGGCCCGGCTGATCTCTATGAGCTCCTGGATTTTCACACCTTTTCCTGCATCTTTAGCCTCTGACACAGATCTGAAACTCTGCAGAGCATCATAGTTTAATTGGGTTCCTCGGATCAGCTGCTCCCTACCTATCTCGGTCTCTTAGTCTGCCCACAATCTCAGTTTGGGATCCACACTCCTTGGGAAGGATTTTTCTGTCACCACCCACTGATGCACTGGAAATGACCCTCAACTGCAGAAAACGCCAATTACACTACTGGGAAGATTTAGTCATACTGGTTAAAATTCATGTCCCCATTGGGCACAGAGGTAATTAAATTTTACTATCATTATTGTGTAATAAAGGGCAACTGAAATTTATTTAATATGTGCTAGGTGAGAGGTGCTTCATTACAAAATTCAGTTATATATCCTTAGGGAACATGCTCAGAGAGCAGAGAAACAGCAAGCAGAAAAGCAAAGGAAGGAGTGCATTTCTAGTGGTAACATTGCTTTGGAGCCCACCAGGGTGCAGTCAGGACCATGAAGGTTTGGATGTGGCTTTTTGGTGAGTGTCATGGTTTTAGCTAGGACAGAGTTAATTTTCTTCACTGTAGCTGGTGCAGTGCTGTGTTTTGGACTTAGTATGAGAAAAATATTGATAACATACCAATGTTTTAGTTGTTGCTAGGTAGTGCTGTACTAGCCAAAGTCTTTTCCAGCCTTCCATGCTCTGCTGGGTGCACAAGAAGCCGGGAGGGGAGGGGGCACAGCCAAGGGAGCTGATCCAAACTGACCAAAGGGATATTCCATATCATATGACGTCATGCCCAGTATATTAACTGGGGGGAGTTGGCCGGGGAGGCAGCAATCGTGGCTCGGGAACCTGCAGCATCGGTCGGTGCGTGGTGAGCGGTTGTATCACTTGTGGGCTTTTTGTTGTTTTTTTCTTTTTCTTTTTCTTTTTTCAGGCTTCATTTCTCTCTCTCTCATTATTTTCCTTTTTATTATATTATCATTATTATTATTATAATCATAATCGTTATCATCACCATTATTACTATTACTATTTTATTTTAATTTTTGAACTGTTCTTATCTCAACCCACCAGTTTCCTTGCTTTTGCTCTTCCAATTCTCTCCCCCATCCCATAGGGGTGGGGGGAGCGAGCGAGCGGCCGCGTGGTGCTGAGTTGCTGACTGGGGCTAAACCACGACAGTGAGACAGGATGAACAGGGGATGTTGTCACTGGAGCCACCCCAGCACAGCTCTCATACCTGCTATCCAGGTATGGATATCCAGGGATATCCAGGCTCATGCTCAGGTGCCCAGTGCAAGAAGACAGCCCTGACGTGACAGCCAGTTCCTTCAGAGACATGCCTGGAGGAAAGCTTTATTCCCTACGATACATATCTTGAGTGTGTTTTAGTTACATCTCACATGACTTATTGCCTGGATGTTGATTCATACAAAAGCTCTGCAGGAGGTACTGGGAGAATAAGGTGCAACAGGACTTAGTGATGCAGAAAGAAATCTGTGCAGGTGTTTTTAAGGGCCCCCACTAAAAGCAAGAGTTTGCAAACAGTCCTTTAAATTCAAGGTGTAATTTCCCATTCTTGCAAAGCCCATGGACGAATGTAAGTGTTCACCAGCACTTCTAACCCTGCCATCACTGGGAATTAAAGCCCATAAGAAATTGGGAGATCCACAGGTAAATATTTTTCAAGCTTCTTAGGGGCTGTGTTTTTTTCTCAAGACCATGCTTACTGCTATGAAAGCAGACTTCTCACCATATGCAGTTATATATGTGTTGCGCCAGCAGCTCCACTGGGACTATTTCGGTAGGACTAATTATAACGATAACCTGAAGGAACAAGTGTAGGGACTAGTTGGGATCGTGCAGCTGATGTCATGACTCTAGCAGGTAGCAGCAGATGGTAGCACTTTCTAAGGCCTGTGAGTCACGGATGAAGCTCTGAGCCATTGTGTGATTCAGGGACTGACTATCAAGTAGGAAGGCCAAGATGAAGGAGCCTGATATGGTGCTCTGGAGAAACTGCCTTTCACACATTAGCTGCACCACAGTGCTTGCTGCAAATGGTTGGGGATGGTGAGCCATCTGCACTGACACACTTCCAAGGCCTTGAATCATCTTTTAATTCAAAACTTTCTTGCTTCTGATAACACAAAGCATGTTTTGGAAGTTGCTTTGAGCTATTCTCTTGCCACAGAACTAGTGTCATACATCCTCTGCAAAAATACCTCAATTGCATCTTTTATTGATTCATCGATGGTAAGGGATGAAGGAACCGTGCAGTCACCTGGTCTGATCTCCTGTGTGGCCCAAGGTAGATAATCCCATCAGGACACACTACCCTAAGCCCAAAGTCTGGCCACTGACTAAAATACATCCCCTAGGAGGGTGTCCAGTCACCTCCTCAGGGTTTTTTCTGCAGGTGAGTCACCATGCGTGCCACATGCTTCCAGCAGCCCATCGCTTCTTGCAGAAAGGGCTATGGCAGCAGTCACCATTAGACAAGGTCTCCAGCCTGGCTTGACACCAGACTTTGGCTGCCAGAGGACTCCTGGAGACGTCCAGGTATCCAACCATTTTCCCTCTCTGGCCATGGCATGGGAGGTCACTCACCAAGGGGTGGCTCTGTCCTACGCAGGCAACCAGGACAAGTCCCTGCTGGGGTGCTGGGATGGTTGATCAGAGAGTTGGTCTCCCAGTAAAGCTGTTTGGGAGTATGTACGCATTTCCACAGGCTGCAAGCCCATGGACCCTCACCCCATGAAGACCAGCACTGTGTCTTCTCTGAGGAATTTTTGGTTTGCTGGTCAGGGTACAACCTGGAGAGCCCAGCTGGTTAGGAAGCCAAAGACCCTGTGTTCCATACAGCCTCCTTTCCACTGCATTCCATGAGCCAATTTCACAGCAGGCTAACATACTCAGCATGCATTAAACATACCCTGTCACTCGCACAACCCTTCTCACAATGGCTGGAAACTGTATAGTGGAGTAGTACAAATCTTTTAGATTTACTACTTCCTATTCCTAATCAATGCAGCCAATTATTCTTACTAGTGTCAGCGTCCTCATTGCTCAGTTCCACAGACAATTCTGTGCAGTCAGCTGCTTAACTGCCCCTTTCTGTCTCAGGTTTCACAACTATCGACTTGCTCATTGCTTATCTAGACCAAAACCACATCCGTGTAAAGTGTGACCTCACTGTCACACAGTGGCCTGAATCCAGGAACACACAACCTCCTGCCTCCCTCCACGCTTGTCAGTGGTCCCACCAAAATCCACAGTAAAAACAATCTTTCTCACTTCTATTGAAATGAAACTGGGGGCAGACCCCAGGATCCCAGCAGCCAGAAAGTGCTATTGGCATCTCAATAGGCGGAGACTTGGCTGTGCATGGGGGAGTCTCTGCGAAAGCAGATGTTCTGAACGCCCAGCTGGTGCCAGCCTGCACACTTAATGAGCTGAGTGCTCGGACATGCTCTGAATTCCCATGGGCAATTATTCCAGTGAGAGCCGATACAGCTCAATTTGATTAGCAGTAACTACAGTGTTCTGTGAAGGTAGTGCAGCCTCTGCTCTAATTGCTCATGTAGGCATGAGATAGCTGTTTTCCTCATGACCTCCTCTCAGAGCATCCTAACCATGAACTCCCACCCAGATGAACATATTCTATAGAGTATTCCTCTGCTCTCTGTGCAACCTGCCTATCACTGCCATTGCCTAATCACTCCAAGCGTGACTAGGCGCTCTCTGGTGTACCGCTGCAGATCTGATTCATAGAAAAGATGATAGCAGCCTGCCCTTAGAGGAGCAGGGCCAGGAATGCCAAGGCCCTTCTCAAAACCTGCTTTTCAGCTAGTGGAGGCTTTCAGCTGCAGCAGGATGCTTGTGGTTACTCTGAAGCTTTCTGAAAGTGGATGAGGCAAAAAGAGCCTCCCTGGAGGGTGCAGATGGCAGCACCCCTGCACAGCCACAACGCTGCTGTCCAACTACCTGGACTTCCTCCTCTTTCCTCTCCAGCCTCCATTTCATGACACATTTCATTATCGTAAAGAACAGCACCTCCTGGGATGGCGCAGAGGAGGTGCTTTGTGGCTGGCAGTGTCTTCTCGCTTGCACGTCCCCAGGAGTGCACATGCAGGAGGGCCTGGAGTGAGAGGGCACGGGGTGGGGGGTGGGGGGGCAGTGTGATATAGGGGATGGAAAAGCTCAACAAACCTTCCTGACAGTTACTGGAATCTGGACTGGAACAAATGCTAAGCATCCTTCTTCATGAAAGTTTTTACTGAAAAACAAAAGTTTTACATAATTCAAAGAGAAATATAAAGTTACCTTTACTATCACCAAGCGATTGCAGCTGAACAGGAGCAGGTGGGGGAACATGGTGGCAGAAGGGTATGTGATTCTTCCTCTTTTTAGGGCAGCCCAGGGCAGCAATCGTTGCTGCACTGTTGTACCTCTTCCAGTCAGATGCCTACTGTGGGACCATGAGACCACCAGAGATCAGTCTGGATGGACCCAGAAGAGCATTTCCCATCTGCTCTCCTCCTGCTCAGCAGCATCAATGCTGCAGAGACTTTCTCAGAGGTCCACTAGCACAGACGATCCAGTCACCCATGCTCACTTCTCTTCTTTGTCCATGTGTTCTGTTCCATCTGCAAAGGCACGGAATCTTCCTCCAATCTGAGCCCATGCCACGGTGGCTGTAGCTGTTCTCTCCATCAGCCGCATGCTCTGTTAAGGACAGCATGCACGGTGCATCCAGCGTTGGTGAATTGAGCTCTGCATTCAGAGCTCAGGCTCTTGCAGTGTGTTCTCACTGGACAGGGCTGTTCATCAGAGATTCAAGATTTGTGGAAACAGCATGGCTGCTATAGCCTGAAAACCCTATGAACTTAGACTATGAGCAAGCAAAAAATCTGTCTGTTCAGCCTCCCACCTACCAACAGAAACCCTACAAATCACACCTGCTGCTTCTCCAGCTGCCACAGCCCTCACAGAGATTTCCTTGTTAAACTAGAAATAAAAAGGAATGCCAGAGAGCTAATGTCAGAGACAGGCCAGAGCAGATGTGATTGGTGTGTCGAAGAGCAAGGGGATGGGACGATGTGTCTGGCTTTGAAGTTTTAGCAGCAGAGCAGGTGAAAAAAGGCCACTGAGCAACATTCCAATTTTGGGTGAATCCAAGTGTTACGTTGATCACATATGCAACCTTCATGTTTGTCTTGCAGCATCTCTCCAGAGCTCACCAGTGTCAGGTTAATGGCAAGAAAAGTGTTACATCAAACACCTTAAATGACATCTTCAGTGTCAGAAGAGACAACATGTGCAGTAGCAAGAGTTGTAATACACAGGTGTTTTGTCTGCTATTTCCCAGGTCGGTGCTAACATTGGGAAACAGCAAGCAGCAGATTTCATAGCCAGCTTTGACTTGGACAAGGCATTACCATGGTGGAAGGCAATTACAGGAGCCTCGGTACCTCCCCAGGGAAGGACATCCCCACCCCTTCTCCTTACAGAGATGCAGCAGAGCTACAAAGCTGAGCATCGTATGTGCTGTCTGTCACAGCATGTCTCCCTGCCTGCCTGGCAGATGACTCCTGGGAAGCCTGCGAGGGCAGTGCAGGAGTTTCCCTGCAGATTCATACACTGCCTTTTCCAGACTTCGATGATCTTGGCTGTTCTCCAGGCAGGAGGTGCTGCCAGCTCTGCAGTGCCCAGCAGGGTGGGCAGCACTGGGAGGATGCTGGCAGGCATGGCCCCCAAAGGACCCCGGGGAGCAATGCATGCTGCAGGCAGGGAACGAGCAGTGCTCTCCTGGGAATGCCCCTCCTCTCTTGAGGGCAGCCCCGTGCTTCTCAGGGCACAGAGGATGAGCTGTTGCCTGGCTCAGCCGACATGCTGATTCCCTCTGTCCTTCATCACAAACAAGATGGCCCCAATTTCCGCAGTGTGGCAGATAATTGACTTGTGACAACTGAGTTCAACACAAATTAGCCTGGTTTAGAAAGACAGCTTCATTTGCACTTCCAGGCAGAGAAAGCCAGTTAATCCAAGCAAAGGAGAAGAAATCATTAACTCCCACTTGCTAAAAGGCTATTGAGTCTTCTGCCTCTGCCCAAAGCAAATCTGACCAGTTTAAACTCACAGGTGCCTCTAGCACTTACATCATACCATCTTCTGCCTTGTCAGGAGCAGCAGGATGGCGGCGGGTGAGGCTGAGACCTAACGTGGCCACCCTCCATCAGTCCAGATGCACCTTCAGCATGCGCCACGTCACGTTTGCAGGTCTCAGACTCTGCATTCTCAGGTTGTCTTCCCAGAGTTTAATACCTCCTGTATTATACCTGTGTTCATTCAGCCAGCTGCCCCTGCTTTTAGCTGTGTTGGAATATAGTGCTATTTTCTTAACATTTTTTATTTCTACCTGCTTCCCTAACTGAAGGCAAAACCTTGGTCAAGATGAGACAGTGAAAAGTCCACGGATGTTCATGGGCATGCGGTTGCAGTAGGGCCAGTGCCTGCCTTGTGCAGGTGCTGGTGGTCCCCAGGGCACAGTGCTTGCTTTCATGCAGCCACATGTACCCAGTGCCACCACCATCATGCACAGCTGGTCAAAACTTGATCCGAACTCATCACCTCTTCACTGCCACCAGCTCCATCCAAGCTTGCCTCTAACATGGTTCTCAGAAATTCAAGGCAAACACCTAGAGGAACATGATGTGACTCTTTCTCCTTCTACCAAGACACTGCAGAATTGGTTTTCTTTTTGTCTCAATGAGCTTATCTAAGGACGCATGTTTTGGGGCGGAGGAAGTTGTTGATAAGCTCGTAGCTTTTCATTTTTTGATTTTCATTTTTTCAGTAAAAAGTCATAACTCACCACTGCACATCCCTCATCTGTTTTCAGAGTTGTTGTGTCATATCTGAGGGGAGGCCCACATGCATCCTTCTAGAGACATGTCCAGTGGCATGGCTTTTCTATCCAGTTGTGGCAACGATGGTGTCTGATGTTGTAAATGAAAAAGAGGCATTTGAGTAATTCATGTGTTGTTTTACCTATCCTGCTAAAAGTTTGACACCAGTTTTATACCAGGCCCTGCAGTGATGAGAAGAGCTTACACTGGAAATGAACATGCCAGGAGCTTTCCATGCATATCCAACACACAGTGCCACCCTCCAAGCTGGAACAAACCAGCCCCTCAGACCTTTGCTGGAGCACATGCCAGGGATCACGTTCACTAACTAGCTTGCAAGTCTTCAGGAAATTTCTGCAAGGAATGCCACACTGCAAGCTTCTCTTTATCTTCCTTTGCTGTGGAGATAGAAACTCAGCCCAGAAAATCCTAAGGAAAACGAACAATGCAAATTTGATGCCATCAATGTTCTGGCAGGTTAGCATGCCTTGAGTCCTGGCTTCACAGCTGCCAGGTATATGCCTGGTCTGGTACTGGCTTTTTTTTTTAACTGCTTTCTCCCAAATAGCAGCAAAAAGCTTCATATCCAGTCACTTCGCTGGGCAGAAAAGTGATAAAATAACATCTTGCTCTCTTGTCATTTCATTTTGCAGCTGGATGTTTGGCATCTAAATCTAAATCTTGCTAAAAATGAAAAATATCCCCAGCATTATAAGGGCTCAAAGAGCTATACATTAATGCTGTATGCAGATGATGCATTAATATATTTATCTGATCCATCTCAATCTTTCCTTAATCTATTAGCATTAATATCTGAGTTGGGGGATAGAGCGAGATAGAAAACAAGCTGTGCAAAGCCTGACTTCATCACCTCCAGACACTCTTGATGAAGTGTTTTGCAATGGCAGAAATAAATTGTCCTCTCTGAGTTCACAGCAACTCGAATCTGTGACAAAGCAAATATTGTAAGGAGCAAAGGGCTCCTAGCCAGATCTTTCACTGTGGAAAACCTTCTGGGCTTTGGGTATTGTCACTTTTAAATAGCTTTTTACCTGCAAAGTCTCACTGGGACTTGAGAACATCCCTGTGTGGGACAAAACCGACCCCTCTGTTCAGGTACAAGATTCCCCATTTGCAAGGTCCTGCAATAAAAGTAGCAAAGAGGAGAGCTGAGGCCTTGGCATTTCCCACCTATAAAATGTGGACAGAATAAAGCCCTTCTCTTACCACTCATGCATGAATCCTGAACCTCTCTGGCAGGCTGTCTTCACGTGTCTGAAGCTACGTATTTTCAGGAACACTCAGCAGCAGCAACTCCCCTGACAAACCTGCGGGTTTTTTGGAAGTCACTTTGCAGTCCATTTGCATGAAACATACTGTCCCATACTGCAATTTAAAAGTCTGAGACCCTGTTACAGGAAAGGGGGCTTCCTTTGTCAGCCCTGCACGTCCTGGGAGGCAGCTATCAGCAGCACACACTGCCTTCACCACCCGCCAGAGCAGAAATCTCCTGCTGTGGTGTGGATTCCAGAATCCACGGCTTGACTCTGTGTGTGACCAGCTCCAGAAAGTAGCAGCCTCCTGCCTCAGCCAGGGGGTTAAATCTCTTCCAGCTCCTCCTGCTATGATACACTGCAGACCACAGCAGGTTGTGATGTGTTATACCTACAAATTCCCTTCCACTTCTGACCTAGGTAGAAAGAGTAATGTAGATTTTCCTGGAAAAGACAGGGCATTCAACAATGGGGGCAAATTAGGACTGAGGGATATGAGACAGTGCTTCTGCAGTAATAATAATTAGGATGTGCTTGCTGTGTTATTTGAACCAAATTTCTTTGATTCTCCTCAAACATCCCAATGAGTTTAGCCCAAATGATGAAATATATATTTTTTCGGCTCATGAATCAAAGATACAGAGATACATTTATCTGGTTCTGCAGAGTGTCCTTCTCCTGAAATCAAAAGTCAAGCATTTCTCTGCCTTCTGAATGAGACAAGCCCTTGGTGAATAATGTCTCTGCCTCTATTGTAAGCCCTCGCAATTCCAAAACAAACATGTAACTGGCCATTACATTTACAGGAATTATAAAGGTTTGACTTAATTGGCTTTAGTTTGTTTTCCAAATTGCATTTGCACTTTTGAAGTAACATAAATTGCACAACCTAAAGAGTAAACAAAGCTGGGGGCATCCAATCACGACCTGTAGACACTGCTGAAAATGGCGATCTGCAATTATTGGGCAGGGCAAGTAAAAAGCAATGCAGTAAGTAGAAAGAATAAGCTATCAAGACCCTCTGACAGAGAAGCATGAGAGGTATTTTGTTAGATGCTCCCTCTATATGTTGGGGACCCCACGGGAGCTTCAAGCAGCGCTAGTATTGCTAGCATGCAATAGAGATATACGGGCAAACACCTCCAAACCAGTCTCTATAAACTTCTGGCACTATGGGATCCTGTCAAGTGTGGACACCCCCTTGGTTTCTAGAGGGGTTCAGGGCCAAGAACATTGTTGTCTTCCCAAAGAACTTCATGCCAGCTGTCTGGTAGGACGTCCTCCTCATCCCAAGGGAACACCACAAACAGCTGTATATTGTGCTTGCTTTCCTTTTAATCTTCGAAAAGTCTTTCTGTAACTGGGCACTTCCTGGATTTCAGCTGGTGATCCTCTTTCTATCTATTTCTTCTGCACCAGTCGAGGAAAACTTCCTCCCAAATGACCATGATCAATTTTTCCTCATATACTTAGTAAATACTTTTCAGTTCAACTGTTCTATAAGCAGGGTCCACACTCCCAAATGTGTCATCATAAATGCATGTTTACTCCTTGGAGATATACTGCAAAGGTGGAAAATATATCAGATACTAAAGAACTGAGGAAATTGCATTTAAATGTGAAAGCAAACAGAAAGCTTACAGATTTGCGCTCTTTTCTGGTTTGCCCTCGGAACTGAGTCTGTGAGTTCAGAAAGACAGAATTGGATGTATCTATATGTAATCAGTGCACTCTTGATTGTGTTCTTTGCTTCTTGATGAAGAGTAAACTTGCAGATATTGTAGGATTTTCAAGCGTCCTGACTTTATATGTAGTGTCCCATGGAAAATTTTACCAGAAAAGAGGCTCATGTTAAATTACTCAGTAAATGTGTCTACAGCACAGGAAAAGGGGGGTTCTTTAGCAAATTTAGCTCCGGTGTTGGCTCTGTTATTTATCCGGCTGATCAGTCTATATTCTTGTATTTCAGCTGTGCAACTAATCTGCCTTTCGGCCAGTCCATGGGGTCACCTTCTATTCCCTCTCCTGGCAGGTGACCGAGGCAGTCTGGAGAAGAGACTGGGCAGCTTTTGCACTACTGCTCCTGTCTGGCAAGAGTCTAGGTGCAGCACATGAGAATGGGGTGTGCAGAGACTGAACAGATTTGAGGATGTCCCAGTGGATCTCAGTCCTGACTGCAAGCACGCCCATAGCACTGCTGCCAAGTTGGGCTGGACTAACTCTTGGACAACATTGCTTTTCTCTACAGTCAGGGATACCATGAGAACATACTTCTCCCTGGCATCTAGGTCCAAGTGAGCCTAAAACCATGGAGAGGAGAAAGGTTAATTTTCCACCATCAAACATTTTATGAACCACTCATTCAATGGGAGGACTACAAACAACAGACAGCCTCCTTGCTTTTAAAATAATTGCTACATCCTTGTCAATAAGCACTTTTTGGGGCCTGGTGGCCAGGACAGTAGTGATGATGACTCCTCCCCCTACCCAAAGACCTTCCACCTTTGATCCCTTCCCACTCTTTTGAGTGCAGCTGAGTCCTTTGCACAGACAGGTATCTCCTGCAGTATGGAAACATGCTCCAGCTCACATTAGCATCAGTGGCAGGAAGTGGGAGCAGTCGGAGCTCTCATAGCAGGTAACATGGAGATGCTGTGGAGGCTGTGAGCACTAACATTTCTTGTGAGATGGGGGAAGGACAGAGGGTGCCTCACAGTAAATAAGCTGCTCTACTAGAGACCTGCATAACCATGGGACAGGAAGGACAGGGCTTGATATGAGGCCCTGAAGGCACTTGAAGGCAGCCCTTGATGTGTGGAGCTCACACTTTCTTGTTCACAAGAGAACCTGGATTTTCATGGTCTCTGCTGAGATACAGGAGCTTCTTTGAGAAGTCTGCTCCTGGCTGGCCGGCCGTGAAGGACAGGCACTGCTCAAGAGACCAACATCTGGCTCCCTGTCTTGGCTGCCAGTTAATTGCATTTTTAATTCCCTTCCACTGCAACACATGGGAAACGTTTCTCCGGTCGCAGCTGAACAAACACCACTCCAGAGAGCTGCTGTTCAGGGAAAATGTAGCATGTACAGTGAGGGATTGCTTTGGTTTCTGTTGCTAGTGACAAGAGAGTGATCAGGATTTCTACAACAGACCTTGGCTCAGGGTCTAATTAGCAAATCAAACATGTGTTTTCATTTCTTTCAACTGTGTGAGAAAGACTCCAAAGCCTCAGCTATTGCTCACAGCAGAGCTAAGTCTTAATGTGACATCAAGAGGCAGGCAAGATAAGAGTCTATAATTCTACTTCATCCTTTAAAGAGTTGTATAAGTGCGTTTTCCTTTTATTCTCTGTTCCCTTTCACAGAGACTTCACCTCTTTGAGAAACACCCTTGGTCTGTCCTGTGATGCTGGAAAGCAAGCAGAGCCACAGCCAGACCAAGGCTGAGGAGTGCCCTCTAGCTTTGCAAGATATGTAAGGAACCACCACAGTCCTAACAACCCCAGGGACTCTTCTCCTCTTGTACCCTGAAGGAGCCATCCTCTTCTCTCCCCACCGCTGGCCAGAAGAGAACTGAGAAGACTCTGAGGTGACACTCAAACACTGCCCACCCAGTGCTGCATCCTGCCAATACTGTGAGATGTCTGGGGTTTTCTTCTAGCCTTTAAAAACTGGAAACTTGTACACATGTACCTGCAGGCAGACACATATGCATAAGGACACGTGAATGTGCGTGCTCATCCATGCATACACATGCACATGCACAACCCGACTTTCAATACAGATTGCAAAGCCAATCAGTAGTTAAAAATCAGATTGCCTGCATAATTGCCAATAAGGCCTCTTGTGAATACTTCTTAGGAGGTTGAGTTTAATCATATGATTATTCATGGCTTTTTACACAAAACACCTTTCTTATTCAGTAAGCAGGCTGGGCTTGCCTGGGAATCAGTCTGGGCTGTGTCATAAAGGAATGTGCAAATTCTTGTGACTGTGATGTTGAACACAGGTTTGGAAAAAAGCAATCTGTCCGTGCTCCTCCCACAGGATCACATCTGCTTCTTTCCAAGTGACTTTAAACTAAGGTCTCCTCTTAAATCATGTACCCTTCATTTTCCAGATAACCAGCTTCATACCTTGATTTGCAGAATAGCCAAGTACTAGCATCTGCCCTGGCATCAAAGTGACCCACTCACCAGATTAAGCAGTGCTTGCAGCGTGATGTGCTAAACAAAGTGTTTGGCAATGAAATCAAAGGGGAAGCTAAAAAGGTCACCCTGTGCTCCTTCTCCCTATCTTCTTCTCCTTGGAGAATGCCTTGCATTACCACCAGTACTAATCCTCCTCAACCCTGGGAAAGGGACTTACTATACACACAGACCACTCCTCAGAGACAGAATACCCCACTTCCATGGTGATCCATCCATTCTGCAGTAAACCTTCTGCAGAGATGCAGTGACAGAGAGTGATGAAATACAGAGTCTGTGCCTCTGAACAAATGTGGTTTTTTGTTAACAGCAGAGTACAACCTTTTCGCGTATTGTAACCAGCCAGGCAATGCACTGTCACAGCAAATCCTGCCTGCTGCATGTGATGGGCTCTTCAGACAAATGCAGATCCTTCATAAAGAGCCGCCCAGGAACAGTTGCTTCTGGACAGCACAGAAAGGGTAATGCCTGAGCCTGGGTCTCTGGCAGATACATCCAGGGCTCTCCCTTGCTGGACATGCAACCGTGACTCTCCAGGCCCTTATCTCTATCCAGCCCTCACTAGGAGATTCTCAGCCAACCCGTCCCTGATGCAGCCTGAGGCAATTTCCTCTTGTCCTATTGCTAGTTACTTGGGAGAAGAGACCAACATCCACCTCTCTACAACCTCCTTTCAGGCAGTTGTAGAGAGCGATAAAGTCTCCCCCCAGCCTCCTCTTCTCCAGGCTAAAAAACCCCAGTTCCCTCACCTGCTCCTCATAAGACCTGCTCTCCAGACCCTTCACCAGCTTCATTGCCCTCTGGACACGCTCCAGCAACTCAATGTTCTTCTTGTAGTGAGGGGGCCAAAACTGAACACAATATTCAAGGTGTGGCCTCACCAGTGCTGAGTACAGGGGCACAATCACTGCCCTACTCCTGCTGGCCACACTATTTGATACAAGCCAGGATGCTGTTGGCCTTCTTGGCCACCTGGGCACACTGCTGGCTCATGTTCAGCCAACTGTCAGCCAGCACCCCCAGGTCCTTCTCCGCTGGGCAGCTTTCCAGCCACTCTTCCCCAAGCCTGTAGTGTTGCATGGGGTTGTTGTGACCCAAGTGCAGGACCCGGCACTTGGCCTTGTTAAACCGCATACAGTTGGCCTCGGCCCATTGATCCACCCTGTCCAGGTCCCTCTGCAGAAGCCATAGGGCTGCCTGGGCTGTGTGCAGGGGGAGATTTCCAGCCCTGCTTGTGCTAACATGATTCATAGCTCTCATTGCATTTTACTAAAAGAATTGGTTGAACTAGCACTTGGGTTTGTACAGACCACAGCAGGCAACTGGATCATCAAAGAGATCGGTGGGAACTATTCCTGTGATGAGATGCCTGGCCAGCACACATGGCTGGAGAGAAAGTATATTTGGCAGACAGACAGACACAGACAAGCCCCCAGGTGCGATGTGACCCACTCTGCTTGCAGAGGCTCCCTTCGTGCCACTGACTGCTTGTTGTTTTGCCCTCACTGCCAGGTTTCTGCCTCTGAGAGGGTCTTGTCTTGCACTGTGTGCCCTTCTGAATGTGCTCAGAGGCAAACTGGCTAATAGAGGATGCCATCTTGCAGGATCAAAGCACATTTTCCAACCCCAGAATTGCAAAGAAAGGCTGGAAAAGGTGAGTTTGGGGTAAGGAACATGAACATCAGAGAGCAAGCAATTAAAAAAAAATAGTTTTTCTTTTGTAAATATCTGGATTTTGGGCAGATATGGTGATTTTTAAAGGCTGGACTGGACCCAAGATTTATGAGCAGGCTAAATATCCTCTGTGTCCCCAAGGATAGTATTCCCTTTCCCAGACAACATTGCCTATGTAAATCCTTCTCCTGTGTGTGTTCGCAGCACAAAGATTGTCAAAGTGTCTGACAGCAGTCGACCAGGTAGGAAATTGGTACCCCAAGGTACTAGAGCCTGTGTATCCTTGCTGGTGTCAGTGAAAATGCCTCAGACTTTTTTAGGACCCCCCTTCCAAGTCTAATGCTGGCTAAATGAATTTTCCCTCTTTACAAATCTGCTGGGAAAGGGTTTTTAATGCCCTTTAGGCTCTGGATCCTGTGTCTGCATTCAGTCAAACATCAAACACTTGCTTGCAGTTACACTGGAGTATTCGTCTGGGAATACGTAAGTCTATTAACAATGGATAAATAATCAATAGAACATTACATTGTTACCAGTAGTAGGGCCATTAGCAAAACAGGGGAGATTTGCTGAGATAGCTTTCCTAACAAGACCCCAGGGCACATGTAGGGTAAATTGTCCATGACATGTTGTTGCTTTGAACATTCATAGCCCAAAATATAACATCTTCACAAAAATGTAGCTTATTGTGCCTCTTGCTTGGAGAATCTGCAGGGCTCTGCCCTTCTTTGCTCTTCATCTTTGTTCTGCACTTAACATCCAAAGGCCCTCTTCAGAGCCAGCCCACAGCTAAATTAATTTACTGAATGGACAGCCCTATGAGTCAACAACATTATTGACAGTTATGACTGTTGTCCTGTGGAACTGCCCCTGTTCAGAAATATATGCTGCTAGGGCTGAAGCACCCACTTATACTCCATAACTTTCACTTTAAAGGGTTGCTAAAGTACTTGAGCTCTACAAGTATTGGAGCCCGTGCACTACCAAGATGCAGGTGCTCTAGGGTAGAATTGGGTGCCATTTGACTTCAAGTGCCTTATAATATGGAGAAAAGGTGGGGAAGGGCTCCTCCAGCTGAAGATCCTGGGGCTTTAATCCTGCAGAATGTTTTATGACAGACTCTGCCATTTAGAGGAAAGCTTCACAGATGGTCAGTTTTATACCTCGACTGTAATGTGACAGGCCCTCCAGCCGTGCTGCAGCTCATGAAATATCTCACTCGGGTAGTTAGAAACCACCTCTGGCCAACATGTGTCTGTGAGAAGCTCCTTGTCAAAACCCAGAACTACAGAATGTGATTTTTTTAATATCTTTTTTCTAAATGTGTATTAAAGTCAGCACTTCATCTGAATTAATTGTGCAAGTGAAATCTATCAATGAACATGCAATGGGATAAGAGGTCTTGCATGCCAAACCAGCCTTTCCAGATGCAGCAGCACATGACAGTACTTTGGATGGCTGGGAGGGTAATGAGACATGAGGCAGAGATGGAAAAGAGAGAGCTCAGAAAAGTCACATTTATACATTGGGGCCAAAATATAGGCTAGTTTGAAAGACACTAATCCTAGTAGAGTAGGAGGAAGAAGATGTAATCTAAAAATTGTCTCATCTCTTGTTTGCTCTTTCAGGTTATACTATAACTTGAACAGATTAATTGCAGGGTTTAGAAATGCCATAAATTTCAGCCTGGCCTTATAAGTCAAACAATCAACATCTTAATTGCATATGAAGTTGTTGACATTCAACATTAAGCTGTTTTTCACAAGAGGTCCAATATATGGGGTATCTGTTGCTTCATCACAAACTCAGTACCAGCTTCCCTATGTCCCTTTAAACATCAAGCAGCAGCTCACTAATTCACTTAACTTCCTGCCTGGTGTGTCCCTTTCACCTTCCATCTTCTGGGCAGTAGAAATGTGCTCTTGGCCAGGTCATGGCTCAGAGCAGGCTACTGAAGAAAACAAGCATCCTACGGAAGGGAAATGTTCCTCTCAAAAAGAGACTGCCTTCTACCTGCCTCCTTTTTACTCAGCCCTGCTGACCCCGAGGAGGAACAGAGTGCTCAGTCCTGCAAGCTTTTCCTACAGGGCACGAACCAAGGGAGTGCTCTGCCAAATACGTGCAGGCAACTCACATGAAGAGATCGGTCAAGAGCAGCCTGCAGAAGATCAATGCTCTGATTTCTGCTGTGGTTCTTGCACCATCCAAACTATGCGTGTAAGTCAGTATCATAGTCATGGGGTCACCAAAGACCAGCAAATGTTGCACACAGACAGCCTGGCTCTTGGTCTTGTTGGGATCACTTATGATTCTTCTCTCTATTTGCTGATGTAAATCAGGAGCAACATGACATTGAGCACTGGCATAGGAAAGAATTAGTCTCACAGGTTCTACTGCTACGTGCCCTAATACCTCCTCACTTTTCACGCAGCCCTTCATCATCTTACTGTGAATTCTGCCCAGTTTTGGAGTGCACAGACTAGCTGCTGAGGGCAAACTCTGCTCCTTTCTTCACATTTCTCAGGTGCCAGATGCTGCTGACACAGCCAGAGGCCCTACTGTAGTAATGTGGCCTTTAAACTCTAAAACAGGCTTTGCACAACAATTAATTACCTTCTAACACAAAATCAATTGGCGCCTTTATTTTGCTCTGAACAACAGTGATGAATAAGGCAAAGTTTCATCTTCTCTGCATTAAAAGAACTTTTTCCTGGTATGTTTCCTGGCAAGGGACAAATCTGCTTGTGCTCCTTGTAGACACCCCAGCGCTTGGGAAAGATCATGGTTTATGGCAGATGATGGAGAAACCCCATTGGAGCTCCCAAAAGGGCAACGCCATTGGAGCTCCCAAAAGGACAAGGACTTCAAATTGCCACAGGACTTCAAATTGTCTTCATGTTGTCTTTGTATAGGATAAATAAACTGACCACAACTACTTCTCATGCAGGGCTCAAACACTCCATAGTCAGGAAAAGGGGTTTCACATATTGCCTATCTCTTGCAGATATATCTACTAAATGTTTATGCTTATAAATACATGGAAAAGTTGTGTTATAGATGTGCCACTGCACTTGCATAGCTAAAGGCCAGGGCTGAGTTTTGTGGTTAAATCCAGGATTCAAACTTCCTTACATGGGAGGGAAACTTCAGAGAAAGTGTTTTCAAGGAATACATAATTCTAATGATTAATTAATTGCTGTATTAATTTTAAGAAAAATATTTAAAGAAATTTAGCGCTATATTTCAGGCCATTTTGTTCTCCTGAATATGTAGATTAGCACAGATTCTCCAGATTTGCCTCTGAATTAAAACATTATGAAAATTGGTTTTTGGCAATGTTTGCAGTTTGACTCTTTAGGATTGACAGTCCTGGATTTTGTCCTTCTCCCAAGGCTTCCTTTGTGTCAGAGTCTGATAGCTAACATCTAGCTGAAGCTTACAAAGACTGCTCTCTCTCTAAAGAGATGCTGCAGCCCAGCAGCTTCTGGAGCTCTTGCTTGCTTCTTGCCCCGGTTGAGGTCAGAGGCTCTCTGCCTACTGCTGGCCTTGCGGGAGTGTGGCTGCAGTCATGCTGGAGTGAGCACGGATGTGATGGCTGCTGACTTTGCTCTCACTGGGACCAGGGGAGGCAGAGAGCAGCTCCTGCCCGGGAGGATGCAACAGGACCAGCATCATGCTTCACTTCACTGTCAGGACCAAGATTCCTCCAGACCCCAGCAGCCTGTTGTAGGGCACGAAGATACCCCAATTTCTGCATCTAGCAGCACATAGGAGCAATCTGTCAGCTCTTGACTTCCAAAGCCAGGCTGCAGCTGGGACAAGCTGAGGCCCAAGTCACAGCTGAGTTCTGCTATCACAGCTTGAGCTCATGGTGCTGCCTTCCCTCCCTTTGCTTTTATGTTATGCAGAAAGAAAAGTCTCCCTGAAGTAGTGCCCCAGGAGCCCTGATGCTAGGAACAGTGAAGCCACGCATGTGCTGGAGCCCTAGGCTGGTCCATGGAGGACCAGCAGCTGCATGCTTTCATACCCAGCTGGCCAGGAACCAAACCTGCCTGGCTGCACCACCCATGGTGCTGTGATACCACAAGGGAACTGAGAATAAATCATGTACTCCAGGACCTTCTGCAGACAGCAGTGCAGAGATGAGGACTCTCCTGGCATCCATCAGCCCTGTAGGCTCCAACTTAGCACTACCACATGGTTCTACCAGAAAGTTCCCTTGCAAGCCATGCCTGTGGAGGGTTAAAAACCACATACTGGGCAGGTCAGCCAAGCCTAGCAGCTGGCTTGTGCTGAGCCTGGGTTGATCAGGAATAGTTCAGACGTTGCAACAGAGGGCAGGGACATGTATCTGGAAGGGACAACTGCAATTGCAACAAGGGACAGGAAAGAGAAAAGAGGTTCAGCATCAGTTCACCTCCAGCAAGGTTTTAGCTCTAGCATTACACACGTGCAGCTGAGATAGCATCCAGGGCAGAGTCAAGTCAGGGAGCAGAACTGCTGCCTCATGGCAGTGCCTGGAGGATTCTCATCGGGAGCCAGCAAGGTTGGTGCTGACAAGGGACAAGTTGAGGACACACACTGACCCCACAGCATCACACGAAGAAAGTGTGAAGGAGCAGACCGTGCTTTGTGGAAATGGGATTTTCAGGGAGTTTATCTTGTGAACACAAACTAACTCATGCTCAGTTTGTTTAGAATTAGATTTTTCAAGAATTTCCAACTAGACTAAAGCAAACTGAGTTTCCAAAGAGTCGGCAAAAGTTGGATTATCCCTAATACCCAAGTACCGCAGGACTTAAAAACAATGACATAAAATGGAATTCTTTTATCTTTCCCTGGTCCCATTTTAAAGAACAGCTGAACTGGGTTTTTTTTATGAAACTTTCAAGAGAAATATGTAAACACTCATCTAGGGGAAGACAATTGGCATGGGAAACATCAGCCCAATCTATCAAAGTGTGACAAAAGCACATGCCACTGAAAATAGGAGAATCACACAGCATTAGCAGTACCAACTGTAACTTAGCTACATATCTGTTAGCTATTTTGGCTGAAGACAATTTTTTCCCCCTAGAAGATATATATGTAAACACTCGATGTAAACAGTTTGCAAAGCTGTCAAACTGCTTCAGTCAAAAGGTGAAGTTTTTTAAAATTCCTCCAAATTTTGCAGTTTTTCTGCAAAGCAGGCTTTTCTCCTACAGCCCCAACATTTCATTTTTAAGTTATTGAAAATTTTTTTTTAGAAAACCACCACAACACTATGCAAATTAATCATTCCATGGCATGTTCTAGGGAAATATTCTGCTCAACCCAAAATTATGGCTTTATTGGCCCAAAAAATACAAAATCCTAACTGTTTTCCCAGCTCTGGACAGAATACACTTTGCCCTGAAGAGTATTTTCATTGGACTTCAGCAGCTTGTGTGTGTTTGGGCATTGGAGTCTATCAATACAAGGAATCAAAGGCAATCTGAGGTTAGCTGCGCTACTTACTAAACTGGAAAAAAAAAAACAAAACCTTTTCCAAAGGATACCTAAGAGCCCCCAGGTGCTGACACTGTATTCTAGCACTGCTGGTGACAGCAGTTAATCTGTAAATGTCTAACGAGCCACTTCTCTTTCCACTACCAACCCAGTGAAGAAAGAAGCTATTGTCAGAGCTCTGTACTGCAGTGATATTTCCAAGTGCATCCTGCCTCTAAGCTTTGAGACTATTTCTCTCCATATTTGCCAGCAGCTCTCTTTAGGACTCCAAAATACTATGAAGCACTCCAAGTTAATTTCTGAATTTTATTTTTCCAAAATCACAGCATTTTGATTGACTAAGTAGCAATTAACATCAGAGTTGTTTTTATTTTATCTCCTGCCAGTAGAAACATTTAAATCAATACCCATCAGATTTGTGAAAAATTAATAAAACCTGGCACTTTCCAAGCATAACTAGACTTGGAGAATGGTATTGCTTTTATCTGTAGGTCAGTAGAAATATTAGCAATTTGGCTGAGTCTTTTATTTTTGCTTCTGAAAAAATTCTTTTTAGCCCTAGACAGCTACATATTCCAGAAACAATCTTCTCACTGCATTAGCACAACCCCATAATAGTCCAGGGTGCAAGGACTTTAGGAATTAAAAGTAACATTGATAAAGCCTAAATGCATTTGCAACAAAGCTGGATGCAGTTTCATGGTGTTGTCCCCAAGGGTCATACATTTCTCCCCTGGAGTTCTGCAGTGTTTTCCTGGGTGTAACAGCAACTTCGATCCTCACAGAATCACAGGATGGCGGGGGTTGGAAGGGACCTCCGGAGCTCCCCTCGTCCAGCCCCTGCGTGAGCAGCACCCCCAGAGCAGGGGCACAGGACCGCGTCCAGGCGGGGTGGGAATGGCTCCAGGGAAGGAGACTCCACAGCCTCTCTGGGCAGCCTGGGCCGCTGCTCTGGCACCCGCACAGCAAAGGGGTTTTGCCTCAGATTCAGGTGGAACTTCCCATGTTCCAGCTTGTGCCCGTTGCCCCTTGTCCTGTCGTCGGGCACCGCTGAGAAGAGCCCAGTCCCATCCTCCTGACACCTGCCCTTCAGACACTGATAAGCCCTGAGGAGATCCCCCTCAGCCTTCTCTTCTCCAGGCTGAACAAGCCCAGGTCTCTCAGCCTTTCCTCCCCAGGGAGATGCTCCATCCCCTGAGCATCCTTGTGGCTCTGCGCTGGCCTTGCTCCAGCAGCTCCCTGTCCTTCTGGAACTGGGGGGCCCAGCACTGGACACAGTACTCCAAATGTGGTCTCACTAGGGCAGCTAAACAGAGATGCTCTCAGTGTCAATCACATCTTTGAAGAGCAAGGCTTGCTATAGCAGAGGACATTGTGGCTCAAGCACAGGCATGAACCACCTCCAAAGGCCAGGAGTCTAGGAAAGGATGGTAGAAGAGATGATTCCCATTATCTCTGCCTCCTCTCCCAGTAGTGTGGAACATACAGAACCTTTCCCTACTTGCCACTGTAACTTCCTGGCAGCATAAGACTCCAGGGACAGGAGTTGGTTTGATCAAAATCCCTTTGTACAGTTGGAAATACTTCCTTGCTTCATTTCTATATTTCAGTTTGAATTCTGAATGTACTATAAGTAGTGGTAGAAGGACTGGCACAAGAGCTCATGTTACAGCCAACCGTCAGAGGAGGGAAGGCAATCACACCATCTCCAGAACATCTCTCCACCAGACATTTAACAAGGTCACTGTGTCACTTCTGTCACTGTGGGGTCTCTTCCTGCCATGGACCCATGGGCACTCACAAGCAGCCCCCTGCCTTCACCAGGGTAGGCCCAGCTTACGCAAAGAAGTCGTTCTGAAATCGCCCATCTCCCGATCGCTAGTGGAAACTACTACTTCTGTTTAAGGAAGTGGTACTACCTACAGGTCATGATGAGATCAAGATCCTGTGGAAAAGAGATCCAAAGGAATATTGTTTGTGCAGGAATGATGAGGGGGTGGCACCTGGGGAGAAGGAACCAGGCTGAGGCAGAGCACCACTGAGCTTACTGGCATTGAAGATGGGTACTGTTGCACTAGCTCTCCACCATGTACACATTTGCACCGGAGCCAAAACATCTTCTCAATCCAGGTAAGGTGGCTGACAGAAGCTGTCCCTGGGCAGTTGGTGGAGCCCAGGTGACCACCTCACCTAGACATGCCTGCACCAAAGAGCCCAGGGAGTTGAAAGCCATGCAGACACAGCTGAGTGAGGAGTTTCATAGTGATATCCACAGTTCAAGAGAGCCCTGATTTCTAAATCCTGAAAACCTCTGCAAAAGAGAGCTGCTGCTCCCATGGGGACTTTTGTGCATGGCCCTCAGCCCTTCGGGGACAGAACCAGCAAGACACCATTGCTTGCTCATCCCACCTGTAGAACTGATGGTACAGGACAGGGGAACAGGAACATCAAGGAGATTGTTAAAAAAGTGCCCATATATTGAACTGAAGTGCTTTATTCCACCACAGTTCCTGTTTTCCTTAATTAGGAGCCAAGGCTCTGGTAATTATGTTATGTCAGTAGTTCCTGTCCACAGAAAACTTTTAATTCACAGGCAAGCTGAGCTTCCTCAGCTTTGCCGTGGCATCAGAAATAAAGATTTCCTACGTTTGACCAAGAAAGCTCATCTCAGTCTTGCATACCCCAAAGAGAAAAATTGAGCCACAAAGTGTTTCCCCTTGTTTTTTAGTGGTGGGGTTTTAATTTCTCAAGCTGCACTGTACAGTCTTACATGTTAATATTTTATAGGTTTCTTATGGAACCACCTGGGTTTATCTAAATGCATGACCACATACAAGAGGCAGCTTGATTACACAGCTAAGGGCACATCACGTGGCTAGAAGTTACTCTTCTGATATAAAAATAGGTAAAGGAGGGGAGCAGAAAGTCTGTTTTTGCATGAGCTGCTTTGCCGAGAGAGAGAAAAGACATTACATTCAACGCTACTGTTCTAACACAGCAGAGAAAAGCCTTGAATTGCCACAGAATGGACAGGACGGGATTGCCACAGGCAGAGCACATGGGAGGCAGGCTAGGGACACGTAATCCAGTCATTGCACATCTATCTACACCGGAGGTTTATAGGGTAATAGCGTGTGGTATCACCATGCTGGTCAGCCAAAATGCATGAGAAACTGAGCTGCTATGCAATAATCACGTTATTGCTGTTGATGAATTGGAATGAAAGCCAGGCCCAGGAACCTCGTGAGTACCCTGCAGGAATGAAGAACATCCCAGATGCTAGAGTCAGACAGATGGAAGCAAGAAATCTGTTGTGAATAATCTGCAAACAGATCCTCCTCAACGGGCTTCCTGCTCTTTGAAGTCAGGTCACTAACACCATGCAGTTGTTGTCTTCACAGAAGAAGGAAACAACCAAAGAGGGTAAAATTCAGGGCAAAGATGCCACATCCAGGCACAGATGCTTGCAGAGGAAGGACGTGCCTGGAGGGAGCCATGCAGCTGTTTGGGTGAAGCTGCAGTGCTGTTGCCAGCAAAGGGCTATTCCCACACACAGGGTGAAGTACCCAGGTGGGGAACAGGCACAGAGCATTGTGATTTGAAATGTCAGAAGGAAGTCACATATAGGAAATAATCACAGTCTCTGGTTTGCTCTCGGCTACTGCCAGAGACCGGAGTGGTGCCCTCCCGTTGTTCCTCCTCTTGGGAACATGTAGCCCATGGTCTCTGGTTATTACGTCTTGCTGATATGGATCCAATTACTTGCTCATTAGCAGTCTAGCAGCAGTCAGAACAAGGGACAGTGCTGACAAAGCCAGGGGACAGCAGAGATCTTGCTCAGACTGCAAAGGGAGGCAACAAAGCTATTGCACAGATCAGCATCTCTCAATACGAGGTGCCAAGCCTCAGATGT
>VZTV01044324.1:6274-38513 GCA_013400875.1 Anhinga rufa | reverse complement strand
CAGCCAAAACCAGGACGCTATTTGAGCTAGGACTTCAGCAGCCATGTTTGCTGCCTTCCTTTAATTCTAGTTAGAAGATATAAGCAGAATTTTTTTATTCTGGTGGGGTTTTGGTCCTGAACATTGTAGAGAAAGGTCTCTGTTAACCCTCCAACATATATTGGGAAATGGACTGGTTGTTAGATAGTTACAGGATATTTATGATCACAATTCTGCTCACACCGTATTCTGACCATGGGGTACTTCTCAGTGTTACTCAGTGTTATGCCAATTGACAATTCTTGACTGCCTTTTTAAGCCTCAGACTATTTTCATAGGCTTGGTAACAGTCAATTGAAAAGTCAATCCACAAAGAAACACCACTGTCTTCAAGAAAGCTATTATGGTTGGTATCTGGTTTCACAGCAACAACAGAATAGAGCAAGAAGTCTGGAAATATGGTTGGTTATTTATTCCATTTATTGTTATTTATTGAAAGTGGCTCTTAAATTTCTAGATCCTTAGCCAATTTGGCTCTTGATTTACCTGATGACTGTAGTACTGTTACAGCAGGAGTGGCTGATTTCAGTGAGGAAAAACTAGATTATATATTGAGGTCATTCTATTGATTAAAATAAGGAAAATGGATGTGATAGAAAATCAAGGTGAATCTTTCGAGTTGATCCCAAAATTTGTAAAGATTGACAAACTGCTGACATCCAGGTAACCTAAGTGTTATTGCAATGGTATCTGTATGTGTGCTGTAACCCCTGTAATGATGTACATTATACCACCCTCTTGAAGAAACTTTCTGAAGAGCTTTACAAATAATTTCATGAGTGATAGGGCAGTTGGTCCCAGAAGTAATGGTCTTGGCTCAAGGGAATTCAATGTATGTCTTTCCAATTGCTTTTTCAGTCTTGGAAAAATTGGCTCGTGTCGTTACTAGTTTTGTCTCAAGTTCAGCTGAGCTCTCGATTGTACGGACTGAATACCCCAATTAAGTAGAAAAGAAACACAAGTAACTTTTATGTTTGGATTCCTGGGAACCTGAAAACATTTACAGAGGTGTAACTAAGGTAAAAAGAAATTTAAATCCGTGGAGCTACATGATTATAATATAAATGTGAGAAAATTGGCTCAAATGTAATGGAGAAAGTGATCTAAAGAGAAAAACACCACAGTGAATATGTTTCAATAGTGTGTGAGCAGTAACTGAGAAAGTTACTGAGGAAATGCACAGGTCAGCCAATTTCTGCTTGTAGATTGGTTCTGCCTCCTTTAGACTAAGCAGATTTTTTTTTTCATTTTATACCAGAAAAAATTTCCCCTTATTAGTAAAGCTATTAGAAATGTTTCAGTAAGCAAAAGGACACCCTGTTCCGTCCCAAAGTATCTTATTTATATATTTTTCAAAACATGTTCCTGTTACATATAAACACATATTAGAAGTCCTAAGAAAAATAAAAATATGCAGACTTGCCATTGTAGGGAATATACACAACTCAGGGCTATGCGATATGGCATCTGTCCAATATTTCCAATATGGGAGAGTGTTGAAAAGGGCAGAGATAAGAAAAAGAATCCAAAACCCTCCAAAACACAAAATTGCCATCAACCCTCCAAAACAATTAACAAAAACCTGTCTCAACTTTTATATGCTCCAGACAAAACTAGTACAAACCAAATTAAACCTCTGCTTTTTCTCCGATTTCAAGGACTATTTGCCAGTCACCAATACAGCGAAGCTCACTGATGTCTGTAGACAGTGAGCTCTGGGAGGTAGAACGTTTAAAGGATCAATACCATTCCACTCTTATGGTATAAAACACAATGCTACCCTTCCAGTAAGCTTCCTCAAAATAACACAGTCATTTCTAAATGACACTGTGGCATTAAGGTCTGAAAACATAAGCACTAAGTTGTGAGAGACGTAGGAACAACATTTGGCTGTTCCTACCATGGAGAAGTGACACAAAGCATTAAAAAAATGTTTAGCTTTAAGCTTTATTATAATTTTCACTCAAACTCTATTATTAGCAGTTGCAAGCTAATATTCTGATGTAATATTCAAGTAAATACTCTGACTTTATAGTTCATTTTCTTTAAACCTGTTTCAGTTTTAGACAGATACCAAGTCATCTGTCCCCTATGCCATTGCTCTCAGTTGCCCATCTAAGTAGTCATTGCCACTCTATGCAGCCACAATCCTTAGCCAAAGGAGTCCATAATAGAATACAAAGCCACTCAAATAATGGTGAAGTTATAAGTAGATTGACTGTAAGGCTGTGATGACTTGGATTAAAAACACACTAGCATGGTGGGCCTATCATGATTTAAGAGTGAATTTCACTGTGAGCAGAGCATCTTAACTGATTTTTGAAGTGGGTTAGCACTGGCCCATTGATAAAAAGCCTTTGATTTTCAAAAAAGAATGACAATTCAACTGGAATTAATAACATGACTTAATACAGCTCAATTCTTAATAAAAGCTTTAAATATTTTTGCATGACAAAAGCTGAAGTAATGACTTAGATTACAATATGAAACAATAGCTTAAACTATCACCTCTCCAACTATCACCTGTTCCGTAAGTTTTTAAAAATTATTTTTAAGCCGTCTTATCTAGCCTAGGGGATGAAAAAATCTTCAGCTAACATACTTTAATGTTACATATTGTATTTGCCTTTTTTTTTTGGAATAGCAGTGGAGGAAAAAAAAAAAAGCATTGAAGTGGTGTACCAGAGGACCAAGGCTTATTTTTTCCATTCAGTGTTGAAATTTCCAAAGCAATTGTAGTTTTTTTCTTTTTTTAAAAAATACATTAAACAGCAGCAATAGTCACCTCAAACAAAATAAAAGGCTTTACAGGTGCTACACACAGAATGTGTGGATTGCTATGACAGTGACCTCTAACTTTCCATCGAAGGCCAAGTACTCATCCTTCCAGATGCCACTGAGGCCCCACAATAGCTAAGCCTATGGCTGCTGGCATGATAAATGCTCCTAGCAATGTTCAATAAATCATGCAATCAGAGTCCCAAATGACACCACAATTTATTGTAGCTCTTAGCATTACACTTTCTAATGATGGTTTTAACTTGTTCTTGTTTTTCCTCCTTCACTAATGTCATCTTGTCTTTCAGACTCTACCCATTAACCTCATTTCTCATTCCTTTCTCCTTTCCTCACTAACTGTCACACCATTAAGAACTTATTTTTTTTCTAGTGCATCTCATTATTCCCTCTTTTTAAATCTTACTTCTGTCTATCCCATCCATTCAGTTTCCCTCTGCCACCACACTCTTGGCAGCTCACTTCATGAGCAGCTCAAGAAGGAAGGCTAAAATGGAGCTTTCCCTACAGGAACTGGAGTTTTACAAGAGGCAAGCAGGAATATTTCTAAACCTTTTATCCGTGACTTTCTGATGTCAGTCACAAACCAATCCAGAAGCGGAACCCTGCATTTCCTGCCAGCTCCTAAAGTGAGTTACCTCTTGGCCTCATCCTTGTTATTTCCATGAATCGTGGACATTTCTGCCTGCACAGTGACAGTGCTCAGTAAGGTAAGCAACCGGGCCACCATCTCGATTACTCCGCATCAAGGTAGTTAGAATATTTCTCTAGAAGTTGAGAGCTGTGAGTGTATACTCAAGGGCTGACATGCTTAATGTCCCCACAACTGTCTCTTATCAGAGTTATACCCTAAGGTCAAGCAGTGATCAGTGCTGAAGCTACACCCTCCTGCCTGAGCATAACAAATGGCTTCCCAGTCAGTCTGAAGCGACTATCTCCGGGGTGCAGATAAGCACCTAAGCCCCAGGGAAAGGCAGAATTTCAGCTCCATTCCTTACTTGCCCGTGGGCTGTACTCCCTTTACAACTATTTTAAATCCCCTTCCCAGGAGCTTTACTGCTCCCATTCACTACGCAGGAAACCTGGATGGCTTAGCTATGCTCACAGAATAGCTGCATTTACAGGCGGTGGACAGCAGGTAAGCACTGCATCTCCCAATTCACATTTAGTCCCAGATGATAATGTTTAGTGAATGGCTCAAGGGTACGCAGACTATTTCTGAAATCCGTGGTATTACTGGTGTCATTTACTACAGCTGAACTTATTACCTGGCAAATTTCTCAATTGCTGAGCAAATAACATGGTTAAAAACCCTTAAAACAAAACTCCTCTGTTGCCTATATCCAGATTGCAATTTCTTAATTGCAAACAGTCATGTCAGAAAGTACTCAAACTGTAAAATACTTACCTTGCTAAAAATATTCCATTTAGTCCATTTTCTGCAACAGTAAATATGATTCACCATGTCACCATCTGTTATTAGGTACTGATGCTTTCCTGCTCTAACAACCTCCATTGCAGCCAACCTGTGCCTCATCTTAAGTAAGAACTTGTAACACCGAATAAAAAGGAATTGTCAGATACTCTTAGTTTAGCTAAAATTGATAGGGTGGGAGACACTCAGCACTTTGCAAGATTAGCCCTTAGAAACTGAGGACTAATTCCATCCGAAGACCACGTCTCATTCGTACTGCAAGCTGTGCAGTACTGTTTTGATCTCTGACCAAACTCTAAATGAGAGGCTGAAAGAGAGGGAAAATTAGCACATGCAGAGTTTCACTCTGCTGCAACCACACTGCTTCCTGTACCCGAGCAAACTCATTTAGTGTTTGCTCAGCTATTGCTGCACAACCAACTGTGTTTAACCTCACAGATGTAATTAGATTTGGGAGCCTGCATTTGTTCCCTTCAGAAGATGGGAACCAGGGGTTAATGCAATGTTCAGTCAGTCTTCTTAAACCAAGGCACTCTTTAATCTTAAGAAACTAAACATAAAAGAAAGTGACATTTACAGTAATTAATGAGCGTATGCAATTGTCTCATCTAACTCTTACCAAAAGCATCCCAAGCTTGCATACAACAGCCTATCTTTCAGACTCCATACGGGTGTCTTCCTTAGTCACTTTCCCACAGTCTCCTGTCCAGTGCCCCTAGGGCTAAGAAAAGCATTTTGGCTTTTTAACTGTTTATAGGGCTTCTTTTATGGTTGTTTCTCATCTGGCAAAACAGTTGTGCAACCTGGCAGGAGCCGGAGTAGGTCTTTTTCTTTATAAATACTAGCTCAGGCATTGTATTTAACATTAAACTCATACAAGGGAATACACTGTGTGGAATTTTGTTTATTTCTTTAACTCCTAGGAAACACAGGCAAAATGTGTGCAGTATTCATCCCATTGACCATATCTTTCAGTAGTTATCCAGATAATTTGCTTGCAAGCTATGATCATGATTACTAGAAGTCAGCCTGTTCCCTGGCTGTTCCCTGTTATCTTAACCCTGAAATACAGCATGAGCCAACAGTACCCAGAATGCAGAAGTTACTGTTAAGCTAAATAACATGGTAATCTAAAGTAGTAAAGGTCTGCAGTCTCTGCTATATCCCAAAAAGACTGGAACAATTAAAAAAATTTTAGGCAAGAAGTCTGTGGAGTTATAAATCAAAACCACCAGTATTTGGAGAAACAAATACTCTTCATGTATTTGCTGCACTTTGTAGAAAATCATGTTTACCACATATCAAGTCAATGTCTTCCCTTTTAAAGTTGTAGGCTAACTTCAAAAGGCTTTTCATTAGATGACCAGCTTCAGTTGTCCAGTGGTGAGACTGCTGGCTACCTACAAGATAGGAAATTGGTGGCAATGAAACAAAACCTGACACCCCTCACAGACACATATATCAAATGCAAGAAAAAAGCGTGCAATGTTTACAACAAAAAGACCTGCCTGAGGTAAATCTACAATGTGGCAGGGGAAAGGGAAGGGAGGAAGGGGAGGAAAAAGGTAGAAGAGGTAATTAAAAAAGTTCAGAAATAACGGGGAGAAGAGGAGTAAGATTGCTTTTACTTGGAAGAGGAGAAACATTTCACTACTTCCCTTAGTTTTTTTTTAAAGAAGACCATGTCAGTATTCTTGCTTCTTATTAAAAAAAATGTCCATGGGTATTAACAATTAATAATGAAGACCTTGCTTTTGCGAATCACATCTAAGCTTTCAGCATGAGTAGTCCCACTGATGCAAGCAGGACAAGTTATGAATTAAAATAAAATTATTAATTAGTTTTTTAATACAGGTCTTAGTTGTGCCACATCCATTTTTTTATTTTTAAAACCCATAAGTTTCTGTGATATATATATATATATAAAAGTGGCATTTTCTGTAAGCCTAGTGAAGCTTTGCCTATTCCAGTAATATTATTTCTATATATTGCTAATAATATCATTTAAATTAATATTAAAAGCAAGTTCCTTAAGTACAATATATTATTGGAAAGGATACCAAAACAGTTCACTGTTGCTGTTGAAAAGATTCATAAATGCCTTTGTGAGGAAGGAGGTTGGGATATACCCATTAATGAAGCAATGCCTAAACAGTGTCTAATGCCTAAACCTAACAGGTTTGAGCATTCACAATGCTATCTACCTTCTCAGTTCCTTCTCTGATACACAAGGCATGCAATAAGACCAAGGTTATACCCTAGAAGTAAAATAAAGATACCCTCTTGTAGGCAATTCCTCCACCTTAGCGCAGAGGGGTGCTGTATTACTTCAAAACCACAAAAATAATGAGGAAAAATATGCAAAAAAAAAGTTTCCAGATTAAGTGGGGTTTTTTTCAGATCTTCTATGTGAACTTTTTCTCTTTCCTCTTCTTCCTCAGTTCTGCTTTGATTTTTCGCTGAAATGAGTTCTAGGCTGCCAGCATTGAAGTAACCTATTTTACTAATCCTGTTGCAGCCCCATCTGTTTTACTTGAACTTTGTATTTATTTTGTCCCATCTAACACCCATAAACACTAATTAAATATATTATAAAATGAGATGAGAGATAAAATAGATGAGCTGTCTTGTGACTGATAAGGTTGTTTTACAAGGCTTACAGTGTATTTATACTAAAGCTGTAGTGTGTACTATCACACCAATTTCTTCTAACATTCACAACATGAAGTATATACTTGTATAAATAGACTAACTCAATTATATGACTATTCTTCTATCCTTGGTCTGTGGGAATAGTATAGAAAAACAGCCACAATTGAAACTAGGTCATTATTACTGATTTCTAGATGTAAACTTTAGTTATATTATATTTTTATATAGCTTTTTACACTTGGAGTTTTCCTTTTTTTCTTTCAAAATGGTGAAAACCACGAGGCTAACACATAAATATTTAAAAATATTTCCAGGGTGAAAAGAAGTGTCCCATAAAATGATCAGTTGATACTGCAGCAAACTTTTTTTTTATACATTTGCCATTCCCTGAAATCAATTATTAATATATCCATCATTGTCTTTAAACTATTTCAGTTTTATAGAGATGCTGTATGACTTTTGGTGTGCAAACCAGTGATAGAATGTTACATAAGGAGATTTATCTTAGTTCTTGTGTCTCAGTGATTTTTTTATGCAGCTATGGACAGGTCTATACTATAAACCCTCTTTTTATTTTTGTATTAAATGAATTTAATTAATCTTCCTACATAATTATCTGTAAATTACACAGATACACCTCTTGGCACAATGTTTCATACTGACAAGAGAATGCTAAAAGAGAAATACAGCTGGATAGACTCCTAAAATACACCGCACTGATTTATGCATTTCAATAAACTCAGTCACAAGGGCAGAGCTGGGTAAATAGTTGGAAAAATTATTCATGGACATATTTACAAATCCCTTACAATTTTGCTATAGTCCCACCCCTTACACTTGCTTGTTTTAAAAAATATTCAGCAGGGTCATTTTATTGAATGATGTCAGTATGCAGCCATAATAATTCTGGTACCAGTGTTAGTATTTACATTTGAGCCAGAAAATTATTTTAATCTGTTTACATGGTCAAGAAAGACACAATATTATGTAATGTAATACCGACACATATCATAGATAAAGTATTATAAATGATTAAAAATACTAGAGTGAACAGTTTTCAAGCAATACAGTACTTGATAGCTGTTCCACACAAATGTGTTCAAGTAATGAAGAAGTGATAAATATGTTCATAAAAATGACAGGGCAAAGGTCTTCAGCATTCAGAGGTCCTTTCAACTGGGACGTCTGCTGTTGAATCAAAGGAAAGGGAAAATCATGTTTGGTTTGTATCAAGCTAAACTTATTTTTGTCATCTCTTTTTGTGATTGAAATAGGAGACAGAGAAGTTCTGGTCCATTTAACACAAAACTGATCTTTTGAGCCTGAAACAAAAAGTTTCATTTTGGGACACTCATTTGGGAAAAACCAAGAAGTCATTAAACTGCACTATGAAGAAAAATCCTTTTATTCTGTAGCTTACAAGGCCCGAGGAGACCTCATGTCGATGTCTCACATCTTAGCCTCTTGACATTTATTGAAGTATTTTCTAGAAGGTTAAACAGCTTCAGCAAGACCACCCACTCTAGAAAATTCCCCCAGCTCCTAGCTAGAATACTTGGCAGAAGCCAGATTTGCTTTGGTTCCTGCCTTGATTGGAACAGAAAAGTAATGAAACTTCAGCTCCACTGTTTGAATCGCTGCTCAGGAGGACTCCAGGCCCTCACTCAATGTATGTTTGGTTTAGACAAAAAGAAACAGCTTTACAAGTGCAGAGCAAGAGCACTCACCTGAGAAGAGGGTATTTATGGCACTCTGTGTAGAAGCGTAAGATCTGTCTCCTGATGCACTAGCAACATACCCAATGAAGGAGAAGTTGATTTTCTGCTGGGGAAAGAATCTGTCCATAAAATTAACCACAATAAATAATTCAGAATCTCCCTTAGAAGGCTTTTTTTTTTTTTTTTACTTGATAAAAAGAGCAATTATTCATATATGACTCTGATACTCTCCTAAGAAGGAAGAAGGAATAAGTAAGAGGAATGTCCAGGAAAACAAGGTATAGTTTGAGCACCTCTGGAGTTCGGTAATCCTTAACTCTCAGAAAAATATTTGATTGACATAGTCATTAGTGTTCTCTAGGGCCATGTTTCTCAGAATATGATCAATGAAAATGGCTGTAAAATAGAAGATTTTAAGCAGGGAAACAAACACAAAAGAGGATAAAGAGATTAATAAAAAAACAGACTAAACTTTGAATATGAGTTTATATATTAATGTAAACAATAGCTGCTGCAACATACCATACAAGGTAGTTCCTTCATTCCCCTTCTCCCCCAAAACAATGATGAAATTTCACAGATTAAGTTCAAACTTCCACAGTCCACTTACCTTCTACCTTTGCCTGTGTGTTTTATGCTCCTTTGCTAGACCAGCATTGGAGCTTGTGCAAACCCAGACTGAGCTGGTGTGGGGAATGAAACAAAAAATAAGGTATGCATGAAAAGCAATTTTCAACAAGATCAGCTTTTGAAGTGGCTTATTATGAAACTATACATTAAGCAACATGCTGATTCAAGAGAGGGGACAGGACCACAGCAAACCCCATTGATAGGTTGCAGCTGTTCTGAGAAATTTCCCAAGTCCAAATCTGATCTCACATACACTGATTATAGTCAAGTAGTCTACTTACCCCTTACACAGGCAAGAATATAAATCTTACAGTCTAAAACATAAACCTTCTACTGAATCCCAGAATCACAGAACGGTAGGGGCTGGAAGGGACCTCCAGAGATCATCTTGTCCAACCCCCCTGCGTGAGCAGGCACACCTAGAGCAGGGGGCACAGGACCGCGTCCAGGCGGGGTTTGAACGTCTCCAGGGAAGGAGACTCCACAGCCTCTCTGGGCAGCCTGTGCCACTGCTCTGGCACCCACACAGGAAAGGAGTTTTTCCTCATATTTAAATGGAACTTCCTGTGTTCCAACTTGTGCCCATTGCCCCTTGTCCTGTCATTGGGCACCACTGAAAAGAGTCCGGCCCCATCCTCCTGACACCCACCCTTCAGATACTTATAAGCATTGATGAGATCCCCCCTCAGTCTTCTCCAGGCTGAACAAACCCAGGTCTCTCAACCTCTCCTTATAAGAGAGATGCTCCAGTCCCCTGGTCATCTTCGTAGCTGAAAGTACTGAAATACTGAGCATGTCACTTCACATCAGGGGTCCTAAAAATGCCAGTTGAGCTGTACTGCATGAAACACTTTATGTGAGAAGGACACAACAACTCATCACAAAATTGAGTTTTAGAAAACAGAAGGCCAAATAACATATGATGCAATTATCTTAGTTACTTCTTTACTGCAGAGGTGACAAGGATAGCTCAGATCTGGAGAAGTGGAAGCTGCCAAGTGGGTAAGGACACAAACTAACCAGGAAGGAATGCTCACTGTGATAATGTAAACCACAGTCTCAGAACCATTTTTCAGATAGTCTTGGAATAGATCTGTGGGTCCCAGTTTATGAGGGCACAGAGCACCAAGTCAAGTAACTGCCTCCTCGCAGCCTGGAATAACAAATGTCATTGTTCTACCCAAGCAGACACCAGCATTTTTGAAGAGGTGAGCCCCACCACTGCGTGATCCATAGAAAAAATCCTTGTCAAGACCATCCCTCACTTCCGTCCTCCTACTGACGAAGGAGTGGTGATACTATCCAATAAATTCTTTTAAACACCACCTGTAAGGAATAGAACTCAAAAGTATAATTCAGAAAAAAATCAGGAAAAAAAAGGCATAGTGACTCTCCATACAAACACTTGATCACAAGTTCAGAAACTAATTTCCTTTAGTAGCATATAGCCCATTAAATTCTTTCACATTTTAAAATTATGTATTGTCCTATGGCCATATTACAATTTAAGAAAGTAATGTAGCATTTCTAATTCTTCAGGAGGAAATGAGGGTGGAGACCTATATACTTGTATTCATTCTTTGTCCATTGTAGTATTCAGTTTTAGTTTTTAGTCGATTTACCCAGGTTATACTGAAATATTTTGTACTGGTAAAATCTGTGTATTGGAATCAAACTTATCCCAGTGTGTCTGAGGAATAAATAATTTTATGTAGCCTTCTGCAGCTTTCTTAAACATTCTGTGTGTTTACTTCCTGATTTACATCCAGAAATAACTGGGAGAAAAGGATTAAGTTTATGCTTTGTAACTTCATACTACAAAATGTAAAAAGGATTTCAAGTGATAGGATTTGCTAAATCCCACCTTGATATCTAATTGCCTCTAAGATCGTAGCAAATAAGAGACATCTGAGTGAGAAAGGAACTGTGCAAGGTGTGTACTCTGTATATACTGTAACTGTATATAATCAGAACTATTCAGTTAGACATCTGAGGCCTTGCATATTCAATATTTCTGAAAGCAAAAAACTGCCTTTTGGCTGTACAGTTTCTTTGGGTTGTAGGACTCCTCCTCAAGTTGATTGGTGCAATTTTGTTTTATTTGGGGTCTTCGGGGAGATGGGTGGGGTTGAGGGCTTTGGGAAATGTGGGGGCCTTAAACACAACAGGTGAACAAGAAAGGAAATGTGCTAGGTGCATAAGCCAAGTGGACAACAAAAGTGGATGGTTTAGTTTTAATTTAAAAGTTGCCTCCCATCATATTTATTTTTATTTCCTAAGCAACTGTGCTTTTATAGCAGAAACTGAGTTCTGGATAATTTCTTCCAAGAAGCATTCCCCTTGTCTCATCAGTGTGCTGATCACTGCTACAGCTAATAGCACATGGCAAAAATTATTGCAACATTCAGAGCTGGGGAATAGCTAATTGTAGAGATGAGGATCCTGTACACGGCCTTAGCTGCTCTCTCAATAGCTGGAGGCAAGCTGTCTGTACTACTGAAGTGCATGCATACATTCTGAAACCCATTTCCCCTGTCTGACTAGTTGCAAGTATCATGAGGTAACCAGAGCTTCCTCCTCTGCTTTGGGATGGAGGTGTCCCCAGACTACCTGCTTGTTTTTGCCAGCACCTGCCTTTGGTTTCTTACACTCTCAGCTGTTCCACTTCCTGTTGTCTGCCAGGCTGTGAGCTTTGCAAGCAGTTGTACAGAAGACTTAAACTCCACTGTGCAAAGAGATTTCCTTCAGCATCGGGAAGGGAGGAGAACAAAAAGCAACAACAGATTTTCTTCAGACAGGAAGTTTATACAGCTGAAATACGCAGTAAAACAAAGGCATGGACGTGATTGCACAACTTCCAGGCTGGTAGAAAATACACTGGAGCAGAAAGAAGCTACAAATACTCTTTCTGGCTACAGTCAAAGTCAGTGCTTTGAGTTTAAGGAAGAAAAGTCTCCTACAGACACTGTATGGAGGACCAGATAGAGTCCAACTCTCTTTTGTTAGTGTCATAGTTTAACCTTGATATTCTAGTTTAACCTTGATGTTCTAGTTTAACCTTACAACTTACTTGATTGGTAAAGTATATTAGCTTTCAAAAAATAATATAGTTAAATATCTCAATGTAAGTAAGCACCTGGGACAATTCCCCCCCCTCCCCCAATATAGCTTCAAATTAATGTACCTATTGTCCAAATACTAATTTAGTTTCTCATATGGATGACAGATTTCCTCTTTCTGAATTAGATCATTACCACACAGTGTTATTTTCTGTTTTGAGGAAGAGAAAAATCACTCCTGGGTATTTGAAGAAACATGACCACTCGTAGCTTAAGCAAAACCAAGCAGGAGGGGTTTGTGTTAAACGATCATCTTGTGGTTAACAAACATCTGTATATACAGACTGTGCTGTACTGGGTTGTAATAACTGGTCTGCTTAATAATGCTGTAGGGCAGCCTAAAATTAGATATAAATGCTTCATCCAATTTTGAAGCACATATAAGATTTATCACTGGCATCTGTTTTGGTATTTTATATAATGTTGACAGTATATGCTGCATACAGTGTGTAACACAATCTTAAAGAATGAATAAAAAAATGACTAGATTTTAAATATATATCACAGCAAAGAGTTACAATCCAAGAATGTGTTGACAGAAAAAATGGGAGAGGAAAGACTGCAAGGGATAAGACAGTTCAGAGACTAGCAAGAGCATAAAAAATTAAAAACAAGCAAGGGACATCTTAGTTGTTTATTGTTTTACATTGAAGACACTAATTTTGCCTCTGTAGTTATATTAATATTCTCTGATGCTTGGTCCAAAAATTGGAATCTCAGATAGAATATCATTCTGTTCATCCCTAAAAATACAACTGATTATGGTAAGTAGTTCACCAGTGTTATTTGCTCTGTTACAATAGCACATACTTTATTCCTTCTCTAAAGTGAACTATAAACAGTTTTCTCTGGTGAAATAGAACAGTCTTGAAACTATGCTAGAGATCATTAAAAAAACCTCACTCAAATTACCCTTTGACCTGAAAAGGCATTTAAATTTTTGCCACAACAAAATCTATTTCACCTTTGATGGTGGAGAAATCCATCCGCAAATGACCATGATGTATTGGTCAAAACTGATTTAATCATGTTATTNGGGGGGGGCATAGATGAGTCAGTTCAACTCTTCTCTGTATCTTGATGTTTCAGTACTTGGAATTACTTATGGTCTCTGAGTTACATGAGTATTTTAAACATGGTATCAGAAAGGACTAGACATCTTCAAAGGCATCAGCCAGCCAAAGTCCTTACATTAGATAATTTATTGGTCTCTCCAAGTTTTCCCATGTTTGGAAAGTTTCTATTTATTTGCATGTTATTTTACGGATACCTTAAATTATGTGAAAAATCTCTCCTGGAAACTTCTGGTTGATTTTCAACCTAGTGTAAGAAATACAGTGGGTTAGGCGAAATTAACATGGTGTGCAAGCTTCATTATATTCTCTGAAACTGAAATTCCAACTGCTTTAGTTTGTAATACTTCTGCCACTGTACCTTCTTCTGCCTTTTACCAATAAGCATCAGGAAGGAAAAGTAATTTTTGAAAGGAACACTGCAACTATAAGAGACTATTTAAGAAATCATTGCCAAGCCTTAAAGAGGCACAAACTGATGACAAATTGCATGCATAAAAATATAGGCAAAATGCTGACTATTGTACAAAATGAGCCATTGCTCAAACACTAAAATCACAAATAAGATGATTTTACTTCATTCAGTTTTATGTTGTTAGGAAGAATTCACTTCTCTACTTCTGAAAACAAAATAATTATTAAAGGGATAAAACCTACCGTATTTCTGCTTGGACTTTTTTCCTTTAGATAAAATGAAATACTAAAATCCTGGACTGTTATCAAATCTACACTTTCCTGAATGAGAATAAAAGAGGACATTTAAAGACTGAACTATGTAAAAGCACTTTGGTTTTGAGGAGATTCACAATGACAATAACAAAAGAGGTTGCCTATCTGGAGGCAATGAAAGATTACTTTTTTTGAAGAGATTATTATGTGAGCCCTTTAGAGAAAATGTAACCCTTAGGAGGTATGTAACAATCATGACAGCTACTATGAACCTGTGATAGATCCAGGGAAGAGAGATATCCTTTGTGTAGGCATTTAGAGAGGAATTACCTACTCAGCCTGAAAATACCATTTAGCTGCCACCCTACCTTGGAGACACCCAAATGCCACAGCGTGCCACAGGCTGTGCCTTTGACAGGCGTCCCTCAAAAGGGCTAGCTCTGTACATCATGCATTTGTTTTGACAGGACTCAGCTCAGCTTCCCCTGCCAGACTGCACCATAATCCATGCAACTGCCTCCATGTTTTGGGGTGGGTTTTTTAGCACTGCTAAGAACCAGCTACCTTCCTGAGGGGAGCAAGTTCCCTAACACTAGCTCTGTGCAGTTCAGCTGGGGGACAGCCCCACAGTGAGTCCCAGGAGCCAGCGTTATGGACCAGCAGGTAGAACAATCCGGCAAGGAAGAGAAGGAGCCACTGCTGGAAATGCCCTCCTCGCCCCGGGGATGTCCTGAGCAGCCTGCCTCACCTCGCTGGCGAGGCTGTCCCACTGACACAGAGTCCCTGTTAGGTAACTGGGTCTCAGGGGCTGGCAGTAACATGAAAGGGATTTAACTTCACAAGGGCCTTTTCCTGGTCTTTGCTCCAAGGTCTGTTATTAATTAAACTGTCATTAGATGAAACGCTCAGGTAACGATTGGAGCGGAGCCTAGCACACAAAGGCACCCGTTGTCTGCTCGTGCTGCCTGCCTTGGTGGCTCCTCCCTGGCCTCCTGCACCTTTGCATCTTTGTGGACCCTGCCACAGAAATGCCCCTCCACCCAGGCCCACCACCTCCTCAAAACGAGAAATAAAGATGTCCCTGAAAGAGGCAGACGCCTGTTCACAGCACCCATTGGCAGCCCCGGCACCCTCCAGGCAGCCCCAGCAGGAGCAAGAGAAGCTGGGCTGCAGACAAGCTGCAGTGGGGGCCTAACCTCTACCCTGCACGGGGCACACCAAAAACACAGCCCCAGGCAGGGACTGGCAGCCTGGTCTGGGTAGAACTGGCGGCTTGGGCAGTCTGGGGGGGCCGGGGGCCAGGCAGGACCTGCTGGTGCCCTCCAGGCCTGGCACCCACAGGTACGGGTGGGTCGTGATGGGCCTTATGTGGGGAGAGGAGGGGAGGGCACCATTTCTACCGCTTCATACATACAAACATGACCTGATACTTACTGGATAAAACTTTCACGCTGCAAGGAAAATTTGAAATATGAAATGAAATGAAAAATTGGATTCCCCACACGGTTTCAAGAACAGTTACTGAACTAAGTACATAAAAGGAATTTAGAGGGTTTCCAGTCACCCCCTAATAAGTGCCCTGACCTCACAGTCACAGATTCATGCTCCCTTTCAGTCTGTCTCTTTGGCCCAATTGATCTTTAATTGTGCTGTGATAAATATAAAAGCTATGGTAGAGGGGATGGGGGTGTGCTAGGGTTAGGGAGTGAGGGATGGGGCTGGCGCCTGCCATGGTGAAAGACCAAGTCGCATCTCAGTGCTGCCTTGACAAGGGGATTTTATCCCAATCTCGATGTTGAGAGGATATCATTTCACAATTTCTCATTCATCAACCAATTTAGGTCAGGGTCAATCCCTACGACAGATAGATCTCTACATTGGTTCTAATTATAAATGTAGAAAGGGTAATTTAGGTGGGATGTTGGTAAGAATAACTCTTGCCTTGAAAATGAGCTTGTAATATCTGGTTATGTACTTTAAGTACTGCATAAAAGAGAGAAAGGCAGATTTGCTTTACTGTCTTCCTTAAGGAAATCAATATATTCTAAAGTGTCTGTAAAAGCATAGCTACCAAAACAATGAAAAAAAATCACAAACAATGCCAAATAGGTACAAAAATAAAAGCATTGTCTTCATTCTTGGACCTGAGACAGAAGGAGTCTTAAAAAGACAAAGCTCTGAGGAGTGTCAGGACAAGCCTGAGGGACAGGGAAGATAAGACACAATTCCTTGTTGAGCAGGAGAAGTGTGAGCCCTGAGAGGATACAAATGATGAGACTACAAGCACAAAAACAAAGGCAAACTGCTGACTGCAGTACTGAATAGGCCATTCTAAAATCAGCATAATGATAGGTGAGCAGATTTTCATGTGCAGGAGTACATTAGTTCCTTGCTCCAACAAAATAAACAATTGAGATGAAATCTAGAACATTTGGATTATAAACAGAAGGAGAACTTAGCTCAAGCAAAGGCAGGAAAAAAGGACATGAGTCTTACTCTGAGGTATAACTTTCTAAAGTCCCAACTTTTCTCACCATGAAGGGAAATGGGAGAAACATTGAATTCATGGAGGTTTGGGTAGGTACACCAAGGGAAGAAACCAGAAATAAGTAGGTTGCTGACTTTACACATAGGGAAACTCATGTAAAGAAATAGTGAGACACACAATTCCCTAGCTTTCTAACTGGTTTCGCTAGATGCTGTCTGTAACCTGAAGCATCTGGCTCTTAAAGATATTTAAGGTGCTGTGCCAAACAACCTTTAAGGACCCGACCCACATTTTTGCATTTTTTTCCCCTCTTTGAAAGAAGTGAAAGCTCTCAAAAGGTCTTGTGCTGAAATTTTTCACAAGGTCACTAGAACTCTGGAATTATCAACCATATTTAGATATCTCAGGCTTTGCTTTGGTAATTACCAGATTATAGGTATGTCCTCAGTAGCACTTAGGCAGATACGGCAGCATTGACTGTACTATTCAAGTGTCTGAAATAAAGCACCTTAAAGGTCACAAGGAAGAGACAGGGCATAATTTCTCAGGCCATCTCCTCATTTTGTGTTGATTGTAACGAAAAGAACTCCTTGCCAACATTCAGGATTCAGTATTCTCTCAGATTTCTAAGTGTCTGAAACAGACTCAACACTGTCACCATCCAACCTACTATTATAAGAGGCATAAGAGAGATTAATAATGCTTTTAAAAGTTTAGCTGATGTAAGCATTATAAGAAATAACAGCAAAAAAAAAAAGAATCACACAGAGCATGTTAAAACATTTACACTTCTTGATCTAGTCATATGACCGGTATTTATCATCTTGCAGCTTGATATGAAGAGGAGATTAAGTATTCTTAGATGCAATCCTGCATACTTGGAATGTCCATTTCTCTTGACTGAGAAAAAAGCAGGGGTCTAATACACACTGCTTGGTGACAGTTGAAAATCTTTCCACTTTTCAAAATTCTGTTGAAAACACACTGTTTAACAAAGTTTTTTTTGTTTCTTTATGGTTGTACTAAGTCTTCATGACCATGGTATTTCTGATGCTTCTTTGAAATTCTCTGTAAGCTGAAGTGTCAGTTTGGTTTCTTTGTGAGAGCCAATATTGAAATGGCATTCAAATCTAGGAATAAAGGACCCCTATAAAAACACCCAGCTCATTGCTTATTCTAGACATTCCCCTTTATGTTTTGACCATAAACTCTCCACACCTCCTTTTAAACTACCCATACAATAAAATGCTCATTTTAAAAATGTCTTGTACACTGTACCACAGCTGTAGGGGTTTTTTTTTTTGTGCAATACTCAGCAGAACAATATAATGCAAGTCAGGGAAAATGGATACTTCAGTGGTTCAATGCTATCAGTAAAATTCAGTTATTTGGAACATTCATATTATGACTATGCCATTTCACTAAATGTATGATTTACCACAACCAGTCTCACCTGACTCCTGTCACCTCCTCTCAAAAAACCAAGGATCTCCCAAACCAACCAAATGTGCAGTATCTTCTAGCAAGGATCAATGAAAAGTTTTTACATTTAAAACTACACAGTTGTTCAGGTGTCTCCAGAGAATGATCGCCTCTCCTTTTATCTTTTAGGTCAGCAGTTCAAAACTAGCTTCTCTCAGCAATGACTGAATACTGTTACCTTCATAAAAAATATTCAGTGCTCTGTATAATGCACTATAAAATCTTGTTGCATTATAAACTTTTTACACTACAACATTATTGCACTATATGGAGTGCAACTGTATTGCATTCGATACGGGTAACTTTAGCACATTTAAAAACAACTGGAATATTCACTTTTAGATATATCCTACCAAAAAGAAGAAACAGTAAGGTCAGAAAAAGGAAAACAAGCATAGGTTGCTAATCTGTTTTTGAAGGAAGATGACTTTAAAATGAATAAATGTGTGTGTCCAATGCGATAACAAAACACATTAGGAATCTAGAACTGATTGGAGGCTACACACAGAAAAGTAAAAGAAAGTTATTTATTGTAATAGAGGAATGCAATAGATTCTTAGATGTGTTTAAAACAGTACCAGACATTGTAGTCTCAGGAGTTTCTTTGCAGTCTCAAACACGGACAAGGGAACAACCATTCAAAAGTGTGTTCACAGTGCCTGCTTAGCATGAACCAGCTACAAGGGCCTTGGCTCCTAACCTGTGGGTGTCTGGTGTCCAAATACAGCCTGGCTGCAGGGATGTCTGCTGCAAGGCACTTCGCCTCTGTTGTTCAGAGCTGGAATTCAGGGGATTCACAATTTACAGAGTATCAGGGGATGATCAAGCTCCCCCAAGAGGGCTGGCTCTGTTCTGAGATTTCTAGTCATTAATACAGAGGAAACTAGATGGCGTGCCAGGAGTAGGATATTCCTCTAGCTCTACAGACAGAACTCAGGTTCAGACATGCACTTGCCTAGCCAGAGAGCGTAAATGTGCCCTACATAAAATGCAGCAGAAAGTGCAAAGAAGTTAAACAAAATCCAATTTTCTTTTCTAATTTATCATTTTCCAATGATAAATATTTGTAACAAGAATTGGTGAGAACTCAGAGAATGGCAGATTCTGTATGATTTTTACATGGATGTTACTCTTGGTTGTTTTAAAAGGGAAAGTTTTTTCTTAAGATGTATCAGCAATTTCTATTATACATGAGTTTAATCCACCATTTAATTAATAGAATCAGAATATCCCAGGACCCATGACCATCATGACCCATAAGGATCAATTGTTGCAGATATCTGCACTTTTTCTCTTGTTAGCTTAACAGAGCTTACTGATTTGAAAAACAGAGACTGTGATTTAAAAATATGTTTAACGGATGATATACTGTGGTAAAAGCAAATTTATTTCCTAGCTGAGCAGAGATCACCTTCTTCCCCAAAATAAAATAGCTGCCACCACCCATTTACTCTCTTTGCTGTCACTGAGTCCAGCATGCTGGCAAGTCAGTATGTGGGTATCAGCAGTGAAGTTGCCTAGGGTTAATGGAGCAGAACCTTTAAAAAGGTTTTCTTTCCTGCAGAGTTGTGCCCCAGGGCAGATGTGAAAGGAAACTAATGACTTGTCATTATCATACAAAAAGTTAATTTTGCATTGGAGAAAGGTTTCTTGTTTTACTGTTAGCCTGATTTGCATATTCCCAGTTGGTTGGGTTTTATATAAACATGGCTTGTTCTGGATACGCCTACACTGCCTTCCAGATACAGACCCAAAACTGTACTCAAGTCCAAGGTCATCCACGCCAGAAGTTCATGGACTGTGGGTGAGATCTGACCATTCCTAATACGACAGTGAATCACATGCTACCATTTAGTGTGATCCCAAGCAACTTCCTGCCTGTTCTCTGACCAGCGCCTACTGACAGTAAATCTGCTGCCTCAGAGATTCTGTGAAGAACTTAATGCATGTTTCCTACAGCCAGTTTTTTGTGCCTGTAGTTCATGATCTGATAGTATTCTACAGACAGCATTTTCCCTCTGGGTCTATGTAGGAAGAAGAGTGATAAAGGAAAAAATACTACATAAACTTAGCATTAAGGGAATGATACTCACATTTATTACCTTATCTTCTCCAGTAAGAAATACAACTGCTGACTGTACTTCTTCATTCAAATTATACTCATATACACACACAGAAAAAATGGCAAAAGCTGTCGCAGGTAGGTAACACCAGCAAGAAAGAAACATGCAGTTTGATAAACATTATTGTCTTACCTCCTGCTGTAAGAGTGAAAAAGTAGCAAACACTGCACAAAGGCATTATCTGAATAACAGACATAAAAGTGCTACTTGATAGCACTGCTGCTCTCAGTAGAAATCTTCTGGAAAAATGTTTGCTCAGTTCCCAGAGAAATCCAGTCCTTTTGTGAGATATCTCCCTTTTGTACTTTGCTTCCTTTTTAAAACCCCAGAAGTTTAATTTTTTGAACTACAGAGGATGCCTGTTTAGGACTAAATGTGGACAGTCATACTGTGAATCAGATAAGCTGCATACTTGGCATACAGACAAAGAATTGGAAACGGTGATGTTTCCGGCTTCAGTTGACTTCAGGTTACCACTACAAGATCACGTCTCTTTTGAAATGTTCCTCTTTTGAAAAGCTCCAAGTGTGGGTTTTTTGTGTGTTACACATTATGCAGCATGTGTTTTAGGAAAATGTAGACATCATTCTTGACATCAGCTTAACACCACTAAGAAGTACTTGAAAAGAGGTTCATTTTTGCAAGTTGCAAAAAAATAAGGTAACTGAAAGGTCATCACTCAATCTGTTAGTGAGATTAAATTAAGTGTTGCATGAACTGTATCACATTCCTTGTTACAAGCCCATCTAGAGATGGGCTTTACTTGGATGGATCTCTGTGTCTCCAGTAACAACACCGGTATTGCTTCTCCACACATCACAAAGTATGCTTTAAAGATCTGCTAAAGAGTGCAGAGGTTTTCAAGAATGAGTATGTAGCATAAAGGGGAAACTGCCCAAAAAAGTAATAAACACATATTAGTAATTTATTTTTCCTACTAGGAAGGAAAGATGCGATTCATGGCATTTCAGTGGGGAGAGCAACTTCTGCAGCACACAACAGCTGGAAGAATTAGTGCACTGTAATTAGATCTGCCTTAGAACTGGTTTGTTTCACAGTTCAAGGATGGAGCTGAAGAGAAGGTGTAGAAATATTGATGAATTATGCTGCACTGATAAACTGGGATGTACTAGATGATGCAGGATGTTACCCCACAGAATCATAGAATGGTTTGGGTTGGAAGGGACCTTTAAAGGTCGTCTAGTCAAACCCCCCTTATCAAGATTAGGTGGAACAGTGACTAAGAAGGTCTTGTTAAAAGAGGATCATGTAGTTTCCAACCACTCTAGTCACAGATTTCTGGCAGTGACTTCTGCAATCCAGATTTATTCTCCTATTTTCCTACTACTAAGTTCAATTAACTTCCTGTATGGGGGTCATGGTCTCTGTGTGATGTACAAACTCTTTAATGATTACTTTAAAAAATGTAATTAACACCTGCACTACCCCTGGCTTCATGCCCATAGTGAGGGACCATCACCCCTCAAGGGTGTATTATCAAGAGAAGAAAAAAAGCCTTAAAGTAATATAGAATTAATAAGCTTCATTTTAGCAACTTATTGAGAAGCTTCAAATAATTTTATGAAACTTTCAAGCATGTTTAAAAGAAATGCGTACCAATAAGAAACTGCAGCTGAAATTTTATTTCCAGTTTGAATATCCTAGGACAGTTCAAATTTAGGAGTGAGCACACCATTTTACAGTAAAGGTGGACAGTATCTATCTGTAAAGCCCAGAAAACACACCTATATAAGAAGGTAAAAAGTAAGGGTAAAAAATAGTGGTTTTCCTAGTCAATATACTACACTAGATGGAAGTCCGGGAGGCCTGTAACCATCAAGTCCTAGAGATGTACAAACAATCAAACCCCTTGCAAGAAGTCCTAGAAGATAATGTTGTGCTGTTGCACAACAGCAATTTTTCAGGCCACTTTACTTGGAATCTAATTACCAACATAATTCCAGTGTGTAGAAGTGCTCAAACATTTGCTTCCATCAAAATCACCATGTTCACAAGCTGTCTGCAGTCTTAGATGCTCACCTTGCAATCTGTGCTGTGTGTTAGAGGGGGCACCTCAAATTCTGCCCAAGCCAAGTCCAAACATGCCGTCTGTACAAAGGGCACGGCTTGCCCTCTCCTAGAAGGAAGAGGAGTAATAAAACAGGTCAGCAGGGAACGCCTCTGACTTTTTCAGTGCACCCAGAGTAGCCTTTTCTATCTACTCAGCTTTATCCTGGGGAATCAAAAAGAACCTGGCACTGGGCAGAAAAACCTAGAAAAGAACAGTCAAGTGTAACACTCTTCCTGGGTTATCTCAGGTGAGCCATGTAGTGTCTCACTGGAGTTAACATTACCCACAAGGCTGATGTGAGGACAAACACATGATATGTTGTCAAGCATGGGAATAGGGTCCACAGGGAGAGAACACATTTTCCTCCAACAGACTTGTTTGAAACACTGTAAGTCAGTCACAGAACTATATGCCATCTAAATAGTCAGAATGACCTGACATCCTAACGGCAGACTGATTTACATTTTTCTCTGGAACCTTATTTCCAGTAAATAATTACGTAACCCTTAGCAATATGCTTTCTAAAGTCTTACTGATGTCAGATGTAATTTGTTACTTATTCTTCTGAGTTATTTAAAAAACAAACAAAATGATTTTTTCTTCTAAAAAGCTGCCTTACCATTACTAATTCTAACTTGTGGCTAAATTAATCAAAATGTAATAATTAAAACAAACTAATTCTTATACTATAAATTTAAATTCTACAATACAGTTTACTATTGGTTCTAGTAACTCTCATAACCAAAAGAAGGTGAAAGAAGCTGCAGAGGAAGCTGGAACAACGAAGAACAAAAATATGCTTTTTCTCTGGCATTTGTGACATTTACAAAACCTGAAATAAACTTCATAGATCAGCCAGGATAAGTTGATACCAGTTATTGTTGAAAAAATTTACATTACCTTTGTAGATTTTTCACTACTGATATGTTCTGCACATTCTTCTCTTCATGAGGAATCTTTTTTTTTCTTAAATTGTACTGAAAAGTAAAACTCAATTAGGATAAGTTATCTTTGCATAATTCTCCCCCAGCTTACTGATTGCAGAAATATTTGGAAATATATTAACAATTGCTGAATCAGACCTAAAACTAAAACCACTTATTACCATTCTTTTTCATTTTGAAATTCACATTCTACACACTAATATATTTTAGGCTTCTTTCACTTAAAACTATATATGTATTTTTCCCCCTGGAAATATCGATAACATTGTACAAGTTATATTATAACCCTGATGAATCTGTTGTGGAAATGCCTTGCAGAACAAATCTGCTGTTAAAAAGTCACCTTCAGAAGTTCATCTTTGAACCCTTCTGGTGTGACATAAGCTCAGCTGAAAAAAGCACTTTAACTCCATTATTACCAGTGTCAAACAAGATTTATGTATTAATAGTACTAAAAAGAAGGATAAGATGACTGTCTCACAGCCCAGGAGTTTCTCTGTCACAGATCCCACTGGACACTTCTGATGGGGCAGTGAACAGCTCTGGATGAAAACGTTTCCTGTGCAGGGGTAAAGCGTGTACCACTTTAGGCATCACAGAAATGGTAGGATTATGATGCACAGTCAGACTGAAAAAGCTAATGAGGGAAAATGGTGTTGTACAAATAAATATTCCATAAATTCTAGACATGCAAAACCTGACTCTTGATACTCTTTTCTTATTGCAGACAAGTTTCTTAGAGTTCTGGTGGCTTTCCTTCCTTTGTCTGAACTCTGTTTGCTACATCCCATTTGCAAAATGGAAAACAATCGATTTCTGAAAGAATCTCTTCCACATGCAAAGAACTAGAAGTGCTTGCAGGCTGTTTTGTTTTAGAAAGGTGTTTTCCTTCCCACTCAAAGAAAAATATCCAAGACCACCTCTCTCTGGAGCAACATACTTTTTTTTTAATTAAAGTACTAAGCTATTCAATTCTGAGTATGCATCATTTCAGAGAATATTTAAATAGTTCTGTACCTGTTACACAAATGTTACATTTGGGTGAATTAAAAGCTTTGAGAACTATCACTGTGGTAAACCCCAATACTCAATTTTCTCTTTTAACAGAAATAGTATGGTACAAGAAACATGGGTATATTCCTGTAGCATGCAGATTCCAGGGTACATTTGCTTGTGCTGTCTTAGATGGCGTGGGTGGTTCTGCCAACATGTTTATAGGTTCAAGTTTTAGGAGAGTGAATACTCACAGTCACTCAGTCACTGCTATTAGGTATTCCCAAAACATACAGATAGAGGTCTCTGCCTCTGTGCTGATGAGGTCTGGGACATATCTTATGTGCGCTCTGCAAAGTTAGGAAGTGATCAAATAACAACATAGTTCCTCCCACTTCAGTTCTTCAGTTTTGGCTATGATGACTCTGCAGTCAGTAGAAGTGCTGAAGATTTTATCAGAGCTTTTGCAATCCTTTTTCTTCTTTCTTTTCTTTTTTCTTCTCCTTCCATACAGTTCCCACTTCTGGAGTTCTGTGATTTCAGTAAAAAACCTTAACTTTCATTTAAGAGAGAAAATAATCAAAAGCAAAAGACTAATAAAAACTGTTTAAAAACTTGGGATTTTGAAATTATAAGTAACAGTTTTAGTTACATAGCTTTCTCCACTTTTGTCCTGAACCCCTCTTTTCTCTTTCTAAAATAAAGACTAAAGAAAAAACAATGTTGAAAGTGAAAGGATGCTGTTAGAGGTAGAGTTTCTAAACTTTCCTGAAGTTGACTAATAAATACATGGAGTTATGTTTAACTTGAATGACTTCCCTCCACAAGGAATACAATCAATAAGGCTTAGGCCACTTTACTTGTTACTTATTTTGCACTGTCTTATCTTCAGGTCTTACCTTCAGCATTACAAACATATTTCAAAAAAAAAAAAATTCAGAGAAACTAGGCTCGTATCAACTACCTGGAAAAAAAAAAAGAAAAAACACAGCATAGGAAAACCACAAAACAGGTCAGCTGAATGAGACAAAAGTCTACACTCTGTCACCACACCCACAAAAAACCAGAAAAGCATTATCTTCTGCAGCAGATGAGTTACTTCCCATAGAGCAGGAGACCCACATAGCCCAATTTCAATGATGTAAATGAGGCCTGTTTCACCAGGCAACTTAGTGCTGCCACTTAACTGCTGCTAATAATGGAGCAAGTGCAGTAGCACAATGGAGGAGACTCTCTTGTGTAGTTTATTGTACACAAGACCTCTCATGATTTTTTATCTTTGCAGCAAAAGAGAATCTATTTTTAAGAGTCTGAAAGTTTGGAAAATGGAGAATTCATGAAAAAGAAAGACAACTTAGAGGTGACCTTTTTCTTTCTGATATTAACCCAGTAGGTGAGACTGTGTGCCCTCAGCATAATTACAATTACAGAGAATAATTGTTTTCAAATTGTGTTCAGATCAGAGGCTGGCTTACTTTTTCCAGGTCCAATACTGTAATGAAAGATACTACCTCCCTCAAAATATGGTCTTGCTTGAGACATTTAAAAATATTTTCTGCACAGTCTGAAGCAACAGCTTGCAAAACAAACCCTCTGATGGTAGTGGCATGCATTGGTATTGGCAGTGAACCTTATTTCCACATTAAACCAACAGATTGTAGAAAATTCTTTAGATGTCTGTGCATAAGGTTTCAATCTAAACTGTGTTTTAAACAAAATACTGTTTTTTTAAATTATATTTTCCATTAAAATATGTCAATTTTGTTCAGGCTTTAGTGGGGGGGCAGGGTGGTAGAAAGGCAAAAGAGCTGTTTGCCAAAAATCTTACTTGGCTGATATTCTGGTTGCCAGTTCCTGATGACAGTATCTTTGCCATGTGAACAAAGACTTTCCTGAGCAGAGCCATACTGCATAATCTGCAACCCTGTACAAAAATCAAACCCTGCGCAATAACAATGGATATCATATCTTGTATGATCATCATTGCCAATCTCAGTAATTGGTACTGACAGCAACTTAAGATTTTTAAGAAATATGTTTCTAAAATACTACAGCCCAAATTTTTATTTCATCTGCTGTTCAAATCTTAGCAAGTGGCATTAAACATTTGATAAATGGCAGAATAGAGATTATAGAGATTATATGCTTAATCTTGCAAATTGCCTCCGAGGAGGTGACAGGAGATACTGGGATTTACAGCCACTCAGCAGGATGCAGACATTGCAGAGTAGGCAATTGCAGAGTATGCAGATTGCATAATCTGGCCTGTAATTTTAAATCCAGCCAAGAGGTCAGTTTAGTTAAAACCTTAAAAGAGAGCAAGCAAAAGATAAATGTTTGGGGAAGACAATAAAATTCCATTTCGTAGTCTTCTAGCATTCAATATATTGCTCTGGCTTTCAGAAACACATGCATTCTGCATTTTTAAAAAAAATTTTATTATAACCTGACTGTTACTGTAGAATGGGGAAGTCATGTAGATGTTGCACAGCATCTACTCAGGCACATCTTTTTGATAGCACTCCACAGATTAGTAAAATATTATGTCCTGGCCTTACAAAATTATCTCCTGGCCATGCTTGCAAGAATTATTTCTGAAGTAATTCTAAATTGTTTCTCCTATTTCCCACTGTTTATTTTCATGCTTTTCCAAGTAAACATTTCACACTCACAAACAGATGTTTCCTCATTAAAGTGCCTTTAATGTTAGAAAAATCTAGCTAGAGTCTAACAAGGTCTTGATAATTTAGCTTCAGATACTGAAAGTAACTAAACACCATCCCTGAAATTTATCTGAACTGCCACCTCAAGAGGTTTTCAGTCCCTTTTGACTGTTTGTTCCTTTTCCCCATTCTTCTTAAATACACGTTAGTTACCCTTTCACAATTTGATTGGATTTTATAAAAGCAAACCTCCAGCCAAGGAAACTGCTGGGTCAAGTATGTCCTTTCGTTATTTTACTGCTTTAGTTATTAACAGAAATAAACGAACACCGAAGTGTGGGCTTTGAGAACATACACTTGGTTGTTGGAGAAAAGGAGATGTAAAAATACAAGTGATCACCCAGATTTTTCTTCAGCCAATAATCAGTAATTTTCAGAGCTTCATTTACTTTCCTTCTGCCATAAAAACTATTGGCAAAATCTTCCAGATTAAAAAAACAGTAATTTCCCTGTATCAGAAGTTTTATTAAATGTATAAGCTTTCTTATAAGCCAGAGTACAGTTCCACATATGAACCCTTGTTCCAAAATGACCATCACATTTGCCAAGTAATTACCAGGTGAGAGCAAGTCAGTTTCTCTCTGGAAGTGAGAGAAAAGGATTAGCTCGAGGGAGAAGAGGAAAATATGCTGGATGCTAATAGATGGAGCAGATTAGTCTTAGTATATAAAGTCTAAATAGAGATACTTTTCCTGAAATTCCTAATTACTCACCAGTCAGTGTTTCTAAATGAAGGCAAATATGACAGTTGATTTTTTTTTAATATCTCCAATATTCTGTTTTCTCATAGTTTGTGATCACTAACCTTTTAATTTCTGAAATGTATCACTCCTACACTTTCAATGATCTACCAAATCCAGCAGTAGTACCTGGGAAATAATCTAGTACTAGCATATTTTTAGGGTAAGGCAAACTTTGGAGCACTGAAACCCTGAAGGGCTGTGTGGTTCCTTTGCTTGTTCGGTTCCTCTAAATTCTGCTTCCTCTTTGCCTCTCCCCCTTCCGTTGCTTTGTGGCTTCTGTATTTCATCCCATGAGTATAGGAAACATCAGCTCCCTCAGGAGTAGTTTAATAATTGTTTGTTTTCTTCCCATTCAGCATTAGATAAGTGCGGGATGTACCATTAGCAGATGACAAGCCCTGAAGAAGAGTTGAGAAGGAATCCTGCAAAGGCATTCATCATGTCTTGAAGTTGCTTTGATGCTCTACCCAGGATGACCTGGTGGGAAAGACAGAAGCCAGTTCTATTCAGGACATAATGTAAAATCACTCAGAACAAATCATCTCCCATCAGAACCTCTACAATTTCTACTGAGCAAGAACTGATAAAGCTACAGCTATGTCCTAGATCAGACTGTCCTAGCAGCTCCATTCCTGCCAGCTGGCAGAGTTTATCCACAGACTTTTACATAGACTTGCCCCACACTAACCCATCCATGTGGTTTCCAGGTGGATAGAATCTGGCTCACCAAAAGGTGCTACATACCCAACTGCTAAATCAGGTGAACATAAGGTTTTATTTCTACCTGTTCCAGGAAGAGCTAACTTGAACTACAAACCAGCCCCGTCATATTTTGAGGCAGTCAACATAGCCCTTTTTTCCCTCCCCCTACCCCGTGAGATAAGTCTCTTGAGGCCTAACTGGTTCAGATAAAACAGCTTTTGAGCTCCAGCCAATTTTTTTTCCCATTAAACGCTGAATATCTTCTGCCACTCCTAAACAGCATTATCTCAATTAGATTATCTCTCTGAAACCCGTTGCTCTGTGCAGTTGTAGCAGGCTGACAGATTAACAAAACTCTGGGGGTTCAGTCTCTCCTTAGAGCACACTGGTACTGTCTGTCTATCAAACTGCTCCACAGAACTCCCTACTTTTTGTACATGAGTTAAACCACCTTAAGGCTGGAACACAGAAGGCTCCATCCCATTGCTCCAAGTACATGAAAAGTGTTCATTAATTCTTTCAGCAACAGAAAAGACTCCTACCTACACATAAATGGTCCCAGTTAGCCAGCAGGAATCCTGACTCTTCCTGTGACATGCAGCAAGGGGTTAAGAAGACAATCCTGTTTCCAGTCTTTTGCCATTAGTTATATTAATTGGGAGGTTTTATGATGGAAAATTTTAATCTGAAGGACACTGTACTGGTATTGGAGGACATAGATGGCAGCATAAACATGTGCAATGCTGGAAAATCACCACACAGGGCACTTGACTTATTCCTGCTCTACATAAACTCCTACAGCTCCGCCAGCACAGGAGAGATAAGATGATGTAAAGGCAGTAGCCTTTATGCATTATTGATACAGACCTTAAACACAATGCAACTTTTGAATTAACTGAAGTATAGGAAGGACAAAGCATCAAGTACCCATCATGAAGACTCTCCTTCAGAGAATGACACCCTGCCAGATTTTATGCTGCAATATCCAAATTCAGTTATTTATCACGTAACAAACAGAAATGCATATATATTTACAGATAGGAATGGTCTTACTATGTATGTACATATATAGAGAGATTAAAACAATCTAAGCAATTAAATTGTGATTTTAAAAGCACCAAGCACTAGTCAAAGTCCTGAGAAGCATTTGTGAGAAATGGTGCTCCCCGGGTATAGCTGCCCAAGGCAGGAGATTGAGAAAAAGAGATGTGAAAAGCCACAGCTCTCGTACAGTATAACCCAGCTGCCCTGAAGCCACTGACCCTCAAAGCTGGGCTCTCCACAAGATCACCAGCCAAAGGGCAGAGACGGGCTGCGCTCTGCCGCAGGAACCTTCTCCGGGCAAACGCCACCAGAGCCGGCTGCCCGAGGGCTGCTCGGGCCGAGGCGGTCCGGCGGCGGCAGCCGCTGCTGCCCCAAAATCAGACACAGCGCCCCGCCCGCTTCCAGCTGCGGCCAGCGAGGCTGCCAGCCGGGCCGGCTGCCGAGGCCCCCCGCCGATTAGCCACCGGTGCGCGCCCACGCCCTTCCTCCCACCCCATAAAGGCCGCCGGGGCCGCGCCAGCTGCCGGCGGTGGCACGTCCTCGCCGTGAGGAGGAGCGGCGGTCCGTCCCTCTCTGCGGCGCCTTCCCGGCCCTTTTTTCTGGTGGCTGTCGCCTGACGCCTGGCCTGGTCGTGGATTTGGGGCTACTTTGTTTTGGTTTTGATCCTTGCCGCAGCAGCAGCAGCCGGCTCTCTCGGAAGAGCCGCGCCGGCCCGCCTGAGGCTGCCCGCGGGAGTGCGCCGGCGGGGGCACCATGCCTGCCGCCTGCTCCGGGAGGCGCCCGGGGCGGCGGGCGCTGCTCTGCCTCAGCCTCTGCCTCAGCCTCTCGGGCGGGAGCCCCGCAGGTAAACGGTCTCTCCTCTCGCGGGCTGGGCCCCTCCGCCCTCGGCGTCGGGGTGGGCTGGGGCGGCGGGGGCCGCGGCAGCGCCGGGGAGCTGCGGCGGAGCAAAGGTCCTCCCAGCCGCGGAGCATCCCCCCGGCTCCNCGGGCTCCTTCGTCTTTAGCTTCACAAAAGAGTCTGGGTTCCTCGTAGGCCTGCTGGAAAGCGGGGATCCCTCTGAGAAGCGGCACGGCGGTCCGCAGCCTGGCCCCCCGCATGTCTTGCTGGTGGGCAGCAGATAGGCGGCCGCGATGCTGAGCTGCCGCCAGTGATGCTCAGTCCTGCAGGCTAATACCATCTTCCTGCCTCACAAACAGGAGGATTTATTATCGCACAGGTGCAGGACTTGAAGGTCGAGGCTTATGTGCCATCCTTATCAAGAAAAGCATGATTTAAGTCCTGAAAAAAAACCCACAACAAATTAGCAAGTTAAGTTACTAAAATATCAGTATGCTTAGCAGGTTGTGAGGAATGTTCCTTGGAGGATTTTATTTTGCGTTTTTAAATGTAACATTTAAAATCCATGGGGGAAGAGGGGGTTTGAGTGTTCTGTGCCCTGTTCTTCCCATGAGTGGCTTTCAGCAGTGCAGGAGCAGGCCAGCCACTTCTAAGGAAGTAGCAGCTGATTTCTAAAACTAGTAGGTTTCTGTTGTTAATCCCTGTTTTTGAAGCATTGCAGAGTAGTATGGAACGGTAACAGAAGGAAATATCAGGTTGCTGGTGTCTGCTGTGCAAGATGCAATTGTTGGAGCTTGTCTTGCCAAAGCCAAAAGTTCTGTCAATTCATGTACATAAACATCATTGCTGTGGCTTTAATTAAGCATCGATAGTTTGGCTGCATTTTCAGTGTGTTGTATGTAAGTAGTTACATGTTTGTGCATGCTTCTGTTGGCCTTCCTGACACTGACGGGAGCAATACTGCTCCCTGTGTGATGATAACTTCTATAAAATTTGTAGTAGTTTCACCTAATGTGAAAGGACAGAAAATGTTTTGCAGTTCTCAAGGCTTCTATAAAATACATATATTTATGCATGCACACAGAAGAATACCTGCTTTGTAGTTCCTAAAGCTTCTTTAAAATATGTATGTCCATTTATGTACACATGCACAACTTGAAATACCTTCTAACAGTTTATTTAATTGCTCAAAGTTTTGGGACTGTAAATGGCCTGATATTTGTAGGAATGCGAGTCACATTAAGGCAAGTTAGCCACATGGTATTTATCTTAGGTCACTATTACTGCTGAAAACTGTACCTAATGGTGGTCAAAGCAATTCTAAGTTTTTTTTAAAGCCAACAGTAAAATTATATCCTCTTCTGAAAACAAAAACCCCAATAAAACCCTGTTTGTGTTTCCAGAATTCCCACAAATCTACCATCTTCCTGAAGTGGTGGGTATCATGTCTGGTTTTGAGCAGACATCAGAAATGAGCCACTGTTAGTACCCTTNCTACTTTGTTTTGGTTTTGATCCTTGCCGCAGCAGCAGCAGCCGGCTCTCTCGGAAGAGCCGCGCCGGCCCGCCTGAGGCTGCCCGCGGGAGTGCGCCGGCGGGGGCACCATGCCTGCCGCCTGCTCCGGGAGGCGCCCGGGGCGGCGGGCGCTGCTCTGTCTCAGCCTCTGCCTCAGCCTCTCGGGCGGGAGCCCCGCAGGTAAACGGTCTCTCCTCTCGCGGGCTGGGCCCCTCCGCCCTCGGCGTCGGGGTGGGCTGGGGCGGCGGGGGCCGCGGCAGCGCCGGGGAGCTGCGGCGGAGCAAAGGTCCTCCCAGCCGCGGAGCATCCCCCCGGCTCCCCGCGGGAGGAGGCGGCGGCCCGGCGGGGCGGCTGCCTCTCCGCTCTGCCTGAACAAGCGGCTGAGGCGTTTCTGTTCCTCCCCGCGGCCGGAGCTCCCAGCGCTGCCTCTCCCCGCCCGCCCC
>VZTV01044323.1:0-18909 GCA_013400875.1 Anhinga rufa | reverse complement strand
CTAGAGTCATGTCTTAGTCTACATGAGGAGCATTAATATGTAAGCACTTCATCTGGGTGCTGATCAGCTCCCTAATTATATTGCTGTTACTATTACAAAGGAGAAAATATTGTCAGTACTAGTAAGTGTAGTAACGTATTGCGATGAAAACATTCTCACATTATTATTTCAGCACTGATGAATAAAACAGTCAATGTAATGGCAAAAGCTATACCTGAATTCATTTGCCCTTTTCCTAAAGGCCAGTCAGAAGTGGTCCTCCTCTCCTGAATTTCTAATTAAAAAAAGATTGAAGAACAAATTAATACTTTTGTAGAACAATGTCTAAATGATAATAAATGCCTGTATTCATCTCTAGTGAGGCAATTGACTCAGTATTATATCATTTAGATTAAAGATTTAACTAGGATGTGTACAATGTGATTTCCTACTTAAGCATCATCTCCTACATATCATCCTATTTAATGAACTGACTCTAGAGCTAGCTCTTTACTAAGAAATGGCTGAAACATGAAGATTCAAATATTTTTCATTTTAAAGCATTTCTGTTTCATTTATGCAATTTATGCTCTGGAGGAATCAGAACTAATTGGATGTTTTTAATGCCCGTTTTAGGGGCTGATGTTCCTCCCACTGATATCAGCTCCCATTGATTTCAGTGGGATTTGATATAGACCAAAACTGCTTGTAAATATTAGATGGAGGCTTGAACCAAAGTTGGAAAGCCTTCTTTTGAGATCTCAACCAAGTTTGGATTTGCCAATTATTCTGTAAAAAAACCTCACAGGAACACTTTTGCCTTCTACCAAATCAATGCATTCTGGTAGAAACAGAAATTTATTTTTTTTTTATTTTGAATAAAACCATGTTATATAACCTTAAATACACTAAATATTCCTATATTTTATTCAGAAAAGTCCCAACATACAATCTAAAGCAAAGCCAAAATTATTTGCTTTTGCACAATAGCATCTTCCTCCTTTTCCTTCTGGGTTTCAAATGATCAGAAGTTACAGATGATAAAGCAGAGGAAATTGATTGCACTGGAATTCTACTCAGTCTCAATAGGCTATTGCTAGATAAGCACCATCATGCCAGCGTCACTACAGTGAGCAGAAATGCCCTGGGAGTTAGGAGGAAAAGAACTAGAATAGTTTCTGTAATCTAAGGACTCATCTCTCTATTTTCTTCTCTTAGGGCCAGGATCATAAGATATACAGCAGTCTTAAATGTACATACTGGGCTTTGGTTGCCTACTGATCTGGTTGGGGTGTGCTGTGGTTCCCTCCCAGCTTGCACAACAGGTTGTGTATGTATTGAAACGNNGAAACCATGGCAGAGGGAGGGAGGATGCATATTCCCTTCCTGTCTTGACCAAGAGTGCAGTCACAGGCAGTGCGGTCAAAACTGCTCCTCTGTGGACTGATTATACATACAGTGTCAGCCAAAAGTATGTCCAGCTTCTGGCAAAAGCTATCCAAACAGCGTGGCATAAATAATGTAAAACCATCTTCTTGAATACAATTGAGCCATTTTATGCACTGCTTAAGCATAGTTTGCCCTACTATTTACGTCACTTTTACTATGCCTGGCAAGTAGCCAGCAGAAGTATTCAAAGCTTAAAAAACAGCTTGCAAGTGGCAAAGACGAAGTAAGACTTGGATAGGCAGCAATTTGTAAAGAGAATAGGCCAAATTTGTTGCCATTTTTGCCACTGTAAATCTGGAGTAACAAAGCAGAAATTATCCTCTGGCGAATAGTGGTTGTTAAATGGTACTAAAAACCAACAGTGTTCAGACACACTAATTCCCTATGTAATGACAATGGTCTACTGGAATATTTTAAACCATAAATTGTTTATGGAAGCAAATCACGAAGCAGCATTCTGCAGTTTGGAGCAAATTTCTTAGCAAATGATAGTTTAAAGATAATATTGACCTGTGGCATTCAGAGTTACTGAGGCAGATCTTTTTCCATCGCGTCTGTCTTTTAGCCATGTTTGAGCCATAAACAGTGTTTTTGTCCCTGCAGCTGCTGACTCTTTCACAATAATTTTCTCCAGAAGCCAGTCAGAGCCTTTCCCTTTTTCAACCACCATTGCTTGCAGAGTCCCAACATCTACTGCTTCCACTTCAAAAACATCCACCTGAAAAATTAAGAATCAAAAAGACAGATGGAAACAGAACCATCAAACTAAATTAATAGTGTATTTTGAAATATGAAAGTGAGAGGAAAATCAGGATTATTTTTTTTCACTAATTCAATAAATATCAGCAGAACCAGAGATGACAAGTTTAAAGATGCTAAAGTTCTGCATTAAGCAGTACTCCCTTTGTGGTTCTGGAATTTATTGCTAAAACACCTCCGTTTCCCTGCACAGACCAATGAGTTGCTCATGCTAACTTCCCAAGAGATTTTCCTTCCCAGATTTCACATTTAATGATTTACAGGGATACCATTTTACACATCTCTTACTCAACAAAATAGACTGCTGGGGCTCCCTTTAAAGGGATGAAATGTAGGGAATTAGGAGGGCGGAACTGAACATCACAGAAGGGTATTTTATTTTCTTAGGAAAGAATAACAAACTTGGTCCCAGATTTGAATTAATATTTGTAAGATTAGTTCTAATAATATTAATTGAACTTAAGGAAAAATATTACATAAAGATATAAGTTTAAATTAATTCAACTGTTCTCTGTCAGTTAAAAAGTCCACAATATTTTTAAAATGTTGAGAACACTGACATAAGAACCCTAAAGAAAATGGTGAGATATCAGACATTAAACATTTCACAGTATGTGATTTTGGCTTTTTATGGGTCTTATACCTACTTCCTCAGCTGGAAAACAGAGATTAATTTCTTGGCAAAGAGACCTGCCACCTGTTTTTCTTTACAGATTTATGAATTACCATGTCATTTCTATTAGGTTTGATAACCAGTAAAATGCAGTGTTATTTGTGATGGAATTTCCAGTACGATTTAAAGATATAAAGATGTTTTTGAGGGGACTGGATTGCAATAATGATCAAAACCACTTGAGTCCTGAGAAGTGTTTTCAGCCTAATGCACTCTGAAGTTGCTTAGCCAGAGCAAGAGGGCAACAATACTTATTCAACGGATTATGCAGAGATGAAACAGAGAAAAGCCATTCTCTTGCTCCAGCAGCCACGGGTCTGTCTTCCCTGGACAGCTTTTCCAAGTGAAGAACTGATGAAAGATTTGTGTCACCAACAAGACCAGCCTGACCAGCTTGCAAGCTAATGAGACCCATCATGAATTAAAATATTGAGCTTGAAAATGCAGATAAGACCACCTATTTTTTTAAAAAAAAAAGAATCTCCAGAAACAGAAAAATTTCAAACTTTGTCCTTCAGCTCTGCTCTTGGTGGGTTATCTTGAACTTTTCTGTCTCGTCTTTCATTACTATATGTACATATGAATGTGTGTATTTGTGAACTACACCTTTAACAGTTTCCTAAAAATAATCTACAACTTGTCACTGAATTACTCAGTGGTTTCTTCTCAACTGAAAGTTAGTATTATTAAAAAACTGCAGTAGTGCATCATCTAACCATCACATCTGCACTGTCACCACTATGTTACCATGTGAAAGGGGAAAATGAGAACAGCAAGCTGGAAATTATTTTAAGGAAAAAGTGTTAAAGAGGCACTTGGATAGCTATACTTCCTTAAAATGAGTCAGGGTTATCAGATGCTTAGTGAATTTAGACTGGCAAAAGCATAAGATGGAAATGAAGGTTCTCAGGATAATTATGTCCTTCGGCAGCAGAACAAATATGTTGGAAGGGCTGAAGTTCTAGACAGAGTGCAGGACTGCAGGGAAAGAGGCTCCTTTCCACATTTTCTATAGTTAAATCAAGAAAGTAATGTTTAGTCTCAACACTACAATTATATTTTATTACCTATTGGACTAATTTGATGTTTGAATACCATTAATCTGAAGTCTTAATTTACCTTAATTGTGATATGAGTTTGATCACTGCTTTAGTCTATCTTTATCTGGATTGGTAAACTTATAGCATCATGCTTGAATAAAATAGAATGGTTCGTTACGCTTGTTAAATAAAATATATGAATAATACACAGGGATAGAACATGGGTGAAAACCACAGATAAACTCAAGTAAGAAAGATAAAGACCCCTGTCTCTGTTAGTAAATAAATATTTTAAGCTCCCAAAATGTGAAAATTTATCTTAAAAATTATTGCTTGTCCTTGCAAATGGTTATGGTTATATTAGTGTGTGTTTTCTTTTATTGGAAACATATGAGGAAGCTTTTGTCAGATTAGAATACTTTTTAGAAAAGATTTCTTTTTAAGAGAAAAGAGTTTTCCAGAGGATGGCTAATTTAGTGACTCTTTCATCAGTGCCTGCAAAAAATCTGTTGTCAGTGATCCACTTCTGGAAAGGAGAGTTAGGAATAAAGGAAAAATACAGACAATATTTTGCTGACTTGTAGATTTTGCTGTCTCCAAAAGAAGGATAGTTGGGTTTGACTTGCACTAAGCTCTACATTAGTAAACTCCATTAAACTAGACAAAGTTCACACAAGATCAGCAAAAGTATTTGTACACCATTCTTCCTAGTGATAGTGTTTCTGAAAGTACTTAATAACTCAGACGCAGCAGGTACTATGCCACTATTCATAACGTGGATAATCCAGCCACAGGTAACAAGTTTGTATACACAGGTAATGCATGAAAGATTTTCCAAATCCTTTTTCCTCTGAAAATAGGCATATTTTGGCTGAATAAACATTTGTGAAAACTTTGATGTTTGGTTTGCTTTAGACACACTACTTCATCATGTGTGGATGTGCGATTTTAACGAGCCCATTTTAGAGCATGTAAAATCTCAGAAATCCATGGTCAAATTTGCAGACAATTCAACCATCTAATAAACTGCAAGTTGAAAAACTATTAACTAGACTAGGAATTGTGACAATTGGGGTAAACTCATGTCATGGTTTAATCCAAGCCGGCAACCAAGCACCACCCAGCTGCTCACTCACTCCCCCCAGGTGGGATGGAGAAGAGAATCAGAAAAGCAAAAGTGAGAAAACTCATGGGTTGAGATAAAGACAGTTTAATAGGGAAAGCAAGAGCCGCGCACGCAAGCAAAGCAAAACAAGGCATTCATTCACTGCTCCCCATGGGCAGGCAGGTGTTCAGCCATCTCCAGGAAAGCAGGGCTCTGTCACGCCTAACAGTAACTTGGGAAGACAAAACGCTGTAACTCCGAATGTTCCCCCTTCCTTCTTCCCCCAGCTTTATATGCTGAGCATGGTGCTACATGGTACAGAACATCCCTGTGATCAGTTGGGATCAGCTGTCCCAGCTGTGCCCCCTCCCAGCTTCTTGGGCACCCCCAGCCTGCTCGCTGGTGGGGTGGGGTGAGGGGCAGAAAAGGCCTTGACTCTGTGTAAGCACTGCTCAGCAATAATGAAAACATCCCTGTGTTATCAACACTGTTTTCAACACAAATCCAAACACATAGCGCCATCCTAGCTGCTGCGAAGAAAATTAACTCTACCCCAGTCAAAACCAGTACAACTCATTTCACAGAGATTACATTTTCTCTTTATGTGTGCATTTGAAAATCTGCATGGTGTTATGAGCTTTATTGCAGTCAAGAGACCAAAAAAGAATAGAGAAAGAGCAGCAACTATAATTGTTAGAGCTAGATGAACAATTTGCTAGAGACAATTTATTTACCAAATTTAATCCACTTTTCTCCTCCCAAGATGTCTGCAGAGAGGTTATGGCATGTATTTCATTATAATCTTTAAGAAATTGAATCATTATTAATAATTTAGCTAGTATTTTTGTGGATTCATTTCAGGCCATGGATTAGTCATAAAACATAGGAAATGTTTGAGTTGTTAACAGACCTTGTATGTCACATAATACTCTGTCTCTTATTGATTTACAAACAGGGAACTGGAGGCTTAATTTTTCTGCAGAAAGAGGAAGAGAGAGGGACAAAACACACAGAAGGTAGGTAAACCTACAGAATATAAAACTTCCCATTTTCATTTTCCTTTAAGGAAAATGTTAATTGTTTTTTAGTTACTACTGAAGATCGGGTTTGAATGGAGAAAAGCCACCTTAAATATTGATAATAAAACATATCACCTAATTCAGCAGAGCTTATATTGAATTTTCTCAGAATAGTATTAAAACAATTTGTGTGTATGTACAGCCCACTAAATTTTCTTATCTAACACAATCTGGAGAATGAAAGATATTCTCCAAGACTGAGCAGCTGCGATTGATGATGTGACAGCCATACATCCTCTGTAACCCAGAAAAGGTCCCCTAGCAAAACCAGAATTGACACTTTTCATATTTCTTGAATAAGAAAATAAACACTGAAAAATTCCTTAAAAACAATCATTCCAGCAACTCTCTGATTATTTAAAGTTTAATTTTTGTTAACTTCTTTTCAGATTTTCTTCAAATGTTTCTTTTTATCCTGGAACCCATGTTCTGAGCATTTCCTTTAAATCTACGACCCGGCTTGACTTTATTCAGTACTCTTCAGTGTCAGCGCTGGCAACACATCACTGTCTGTAGCAGTTGCAATAGCTCTTGTAACAGAAGAAGCATTTGAACAGCCACTATGCAATATTTACCTTTATAAATGCCAATCATTTTATAGGCTCAGTATTGAGACTTGATGGTTGGTTAATGACAATATTCCCAGCAGAACTGAAAATGGCAAGTCAAGACACACCATATGCTTAATTTCATCAACCTGTATGCACAAGTGATTTCCCATACTGCTAATGTTGTTATCATTTTAATAGGCTTTTATTGGAAAAGGAGTTAGAGTGTCTAGATAAAGGACCTTTTCTATTAAGCTTAGAAAACCTATTGATTTGCTGCCTGATTATTTTGATCTCACTTGTTAATCTGGAGAAACTCTACTGAAGACAAAAGAGTTACAGCTAGCACTGGGAGGCAAAACAAAGACCCCTGTAACACTGAGCCCAAATCAGAAACAATGCCTGAACATTCCTGTAGAAGGAGACAAATGAGAACAATAACTTTTGCTGAGATGTCACCCTTCAGACTGTGGTCCCATGGGCTCTTCCTCTTGTGCTGAGCTCAACTTCCCCACCGTGTCCCAAATGCTTGACACATCACTACCTTCTCTTAGATGATTATCGCCTTTTTAGCTGTGCCAGCATAACCACACAGTCAGCCTCTCTCCAGCCAAATAGTATCAAGATAGACCAAGTGGAAAAGCCCAAACTAGTAATAATATTAATTGCTTAAACTAAACATTTGGACAGAATGAACATCTCTGTGCCAGGAGACTTAGGGGGTGGAAACTTTGGGTGGTAAGCAGCAGCAATGACAAGCACTGGTAGCAGTATTGTCTTTACCCAGCTCAGTGAAGGATGAACAGTTCATCTGCCTGTGACCTCAGCATCTTGTAATCTGTGTTCTGTACAAACACTTCTTTAAAAATAGGGTTTCCCATGCATCTGAAAAAGCCAACCCTGAACTTCCTCCTAAATTCACATATTTTTGCGAGCATCTTTTTGTTTTATGTTAAATTCTCATCCAGAAATTGATTGAAAAACTTTATCTTTACATGAACAAAATTAAATTAATTTAAGTTACAGTGAATGCATAATTAGAGGTTTCTGATAACCTACAATTATCATGGTTCATCCATCTTCAACAAGATTAGTGAAAAATAAATGAAAGAACAGGGGCAGTAAAAAAACCCCAGATAGTATTTGCCCTGAACTGACCTTATGTTAATTTGCTTAGTATAACTGGAACAGAATCTTTTTGAAACAGGATTTGTATGCATAAAACAGCAACAGAAATAAGAAAGAATAGTGGTGCATTATAACAATCAGCATCTATGACCATTCAACTAACTCATAAAAGACATTTCAATCAGAATTCAAGTAAAATGCATTTAATAAAATGCAGGGCTGCTACAGAGATCAATATCATCAGCCACATCCAAATCTGTAAAAACACATTATATTACACAATAGAAATTTAAAAAAACAGAACAAACCAAAACAAAAAAAAGCCAAAGCCAGACATCACTTTGGACAAATTCAAACCCATCTGATGCAGCCTGATTGTTGGACTGGTTTAATAACAGTACAAGTTTGAGATCTGGTTTAACAGGCAAAGAAAATAGGATGGATGCAATTTTCTCCAAATTTAGTAATGTATATGGTTATATAATATTTTGACTAAGACACCATATTCCAATATTCAAATGATTCTCAGGTGGGCTCAACCTGGCTGACAATGGAACAATAAAAAGTCTAACTGGTAAGTCTGCAAGTGCAGCTGTAAATGGAGAATATTTTCAAGCACATTTCATGGTAGTGAGGCCAGTTAACAAACTCCTTAAAGTTTTCGTGAGTTAACTGGAAGAAAACAAGATTTTAGAGATGATGCAAAAACAATTGCTTGTTATGGCCCTTGAAGAAGGAGGGTGCTAAATTGAAGAGTGCTCTGAAAAGATTTGTGAGAGTTAACAAATCACTGGGAAGCCTGCCTTCCAGTGAATCAAGCAGCCTAATCTGTTTAACTTGTCAAAGGCATACTGATTTGCTTATTGTCATAAATACTGTCAAAGGCAGCAGAAATTTGGTGTGAGAATGCTATTTGGGCTAACAGTCAAAAGCATGACAAAATCCAGTTCCTAGACATTGAAGCCTGAAAAATTTAGACAGAAAATAGTGTGATTTAAAAAAAACCAAACCAACAAACAAAAAAACCCCAAAACAAATTATAATTAAGCTTTGAAACAACTTTCCAACTAGATGAGCACTTCGTCACTGGCAGCCATTCATTCTGAGTTATATATATTTTCTAAGCTATTTAACATGAATTGAAGTTAATTCAGTTCTTGATGCATTGAGGAAAATGGTTGAATATTTTGTTTAGTGACTTGGATTGATCATAACTATTTTAAAATTTTTGATAAATCAAGCTAATAGTCAGCTGTATTTGATTTTAAAATTATCTTGTTTATTAAAAAACTTAAATAAATGTGACATAAAATTCACTCACCCAACTTTGCCTATCTAAAATAAGTCTATAGTCATACAATTGGTTAATTTCCCTGTACAATCTTGAGAAAGCAGCAGGCATTCTCTGAGAATAACTAATTACATTTTAAAATAAATGTTCAAATAAGGAGAGAAGGTAACCACCTCCTGGAGGCATCTATTTCACTCCCTTTCTGCAGAAGAAGCTCAAATCATAATGTTAGAACAAATGTATACATAACAGGCAACTAAAGCTGTGTGATGTATTTCAGCTTTAGAAATGTAATTTATGGGGGGTTTTTGAGCTCTATATAGACAGAAAGCCCCCTTCCCCCAGTACTTAATTTTAGTGTTTATTAATTTTGTCCAATTTTTAATTTTTGGCAACAAAGTTTTACATTTTTTTCTTGCCCTGCAAGAATATGTCAGGAAACCAAAATTAATGTTCACGCAGCTCTAATCCATTGTCCAGTGTTGTGTAGGAAAACTAGGTGGTTGTAATGGTATGTTCTAGTTCTGCCTCCTACAAATCTGTTGCTAACTGGCTGTAACTACTGACTAGGCAATACCATCCTGGAGGCATCACTGAGAACTGCACATCTCAGAAATTTTCCACTATCTTCTAGAGTTATATAAAGCTCTAGTTACATTCTTTCTTTCTGCTTTTCTCCACAGAGTTTCTGACAACCTTCACCAGTCTTTCCTTCACTATGATGGTATTGCATATTTTCCTAGTTTTCATGTGAATAATCCTTCTGTTCAATGACCAAACCACTCTAATGTTCACTTCTGTACTACAATAACTTGGCTAGCAGCCTACCACTGTGATGAATACATTTGGATCAATGACATTTTGCAATTATTTAATCATTATGTCAGATATGCTTTCCATAAGAGACTGTTTATCTGCAGTTATAAAATAGTGGTATTCCAGACATGATATGATGTGAACACTGCAGAAAAATACCGACTTCCTACTAGTGGCCACAGTACACTGTCCCATATTCTGGCCATTTTTAGTGTATTTTGGCACAGGTGAAGTAATTTTTTGAATTGCCATAGCTTAATCTGTAAGTGAGTACTGAAACTGAACACCAACAGTCACCTCTCACTGACAATTTTTGTATGTGCTGCAGTTACCATGGTACCAACCTGAGCAGTTGATGTCTAAATATAGGGCAAGATAAAGGATATATCTTTTCAACAACTAATAGAATGAAGCAAAAATTCAAGGAGGTTTTACCGATTCAGTAACTTAGAGTACTTAAAATGCTGGCCACTTTCATCATACAAAGATTAAAATACTTATATATCGGTCATAACATGTTCAGTGTAGTTTACTGGCTTTGATGATCTGAAAAAAGCCACGTTCTCAAAGAAGAATTTTATGGGTAACTCACAGCCATATGACAGAGCATACAGCAAGTCTATCAACACCATATAAAGAAGCACAAAGAATTTCAGTCACTGAAAAATGTTGGGTGCCAGAAGCAATATGGAGATACCATAAGGATTTCACACAGCTGGGCCCTGTTTTTTACAGAATGTCTGCATTAAGTATACTTGCTTCAAAAAAGTGTTTGTAGTAGGTAACATTTATCAGACTTAAACTGACTAATGAAGTAGAAATAAATACTATTAGGATTTCATGAAAGCTGAACTGCATGAAGTGTGCTGAGATTGCTTTGTCTATCCTTACAGTTTTTAGGAGAACATCAAACAAGGCATCAATGTCATAGAAATTTGAAAAAATATGGTTCTTGCGGCACTAGTCCTCACACTCATTTGCCTGAGTAGATCACCGGAAGCTCAGCTCTCTCGGTGACAGTGCTGCTCTCTCAGGCATGGGGTGAGCTGCAGGGAGCTTACTGGTGAATTACCAGGCACATTACTTTATCTACCAGTTCTCTGGTGGTTTCACAGGTGTAAGGACTTTGGAAAGACACGAAGCAACTTTTCAGATATAAGAAGCTAATTCAGTCTTTTACTATCATGTAACTCAGCTCATGTAAATAAAAGACCTGTTAAATGAGAGAAGCATGTTTCCAATCCACTGCAAAGTCTCCTGAATATTTAGACATTTCTATGTATTTCTGCATTGCTAAACTGTTGTTTGTAGCAGCTCTGACATTCTGTGAGACTAACACCATATTTTGATGTGATTTCTAACAGAAACACCGTTCCAGTTCACTTGCTGTTACTGTATAGTCAGGGGAAAAATTATTGCAAGGAAAAGCACATTTTAAAATGTCAGAACAACTGTTAAGATTCAGAATGCAAATTCTGTGTGTTATACTCCAAAATCCTCTAAACTACCAAGTCCAAACTCTCTGACTGCAGGGGTGCTCGGCACAATATGTGATTGGGCTGGTATAGGAAGAGACATTCTACACTTGAGAGCCTTTTTGGAGATTACTTATAAAGGGAAGAAAATATTGGGAAATTTCCAAAACATGTCATGAACAAAATGTTGCTGCAAAGGCAGGAGTCTTGCTTGCAGAATCAATTTACACTTTGTCAATTAACCAAATAGCTTTATTTTCTCAGAACAAGGAGCGAATCAAGACTTTTCTGTGTTTCTCCATTACTTATCTACAGGCAATTTCTTCTTAGGGACCTAAAATATTCCTATGCTGATATCTACTTTTAGAAATACAAGGATACTGTGTTACGTTCACACACTGCTCCTATAAAATGTCAAATAAGTAATGAAGAGATGGGTACATGCCAGCTCTGCCTCTTACTCTGTAAAAGAGAAAAATTCTGTGCCACACTGAAGTAGACACAGATACTATAAAAACACCCTTCGGGTTATGAATCTTTGTAGTTAACTTCTGTTCTCTTAGGTAACATTTCTGGATGTGCATCCCTTGTCCCTCTTCTTTAAAAACTACCAGTCTAGAAGTCAGATTGCTCACTTGTGGAATTATGATTTAAGGAGAAATGCAGAAAAACTTACATTAAACTAACTTTACTCCATGAGGACAAAAGGACTGCAGCTCTAAAATCCAATTAAATCAGTTTATCAATAAACCATAATCTGAATTTCAACATTAGAGAAGACAAATGTGCCTTTATCAAAGCTGAGTACCCTCATCCATAAGTACTTAGTCCCTTAAAAATCAGATTTAAATTCTCTCACTTTTCTTATGAATACGCATTTCAAATAGGTAAAATCCAGTAAAATGACCCCCTTCAACTCCCACTGAATTAACAAGGCTGGGGGTAGTTAGGAGCTGAGCTCCTCCTAATCCCACATAACATGTCTCTGTTTTGGTTATCAATCTAAGCTGATTTGCAAGCTCACTTCCTTAAAGAATCTCTCATTCATTTGGCAGCCAACACCAGCAGAAGAAAATAGTTTACTGCACAGTATTTCCAAAAGAGGAACAGGTTAGAATACCATAATCACAGTATTCACTGAGATTCCAGAAAGGTAGAAGAGTGCACACACTATAAGAAAGACAGGTAGTACTGTTTAATGTAAAATATGCTCAGTGTTTCTGGTTGCGAGACTGGTGTTTCTTTTTCTAAATTTTAACTATTGCGATTCAAATCTTCTGCAACAGGTGTTTGTTTCAGAATCTTTCTTAAATTTTGAATCCTCAAATTTGTTTTCATATAAAGATCGACAGAAAATATTGTTTATTCCATGTTTAAAAAATCTAGTGACCTTTTTAGCTGAAAATTTCACTTCCTCTATCCAGAGCTTCCAACAGGGACTAGGTTTTATATCAGAGACATGCATTTTGCTATAAATTCGCCCACATTTCTGCAGCACATTCGGTAACTAAATTCCCTCTAATTTCTGTTTATACTGACAATGCTACAGGCAAAGGCGTAGCATTGTCAGTAAAGTCTGGCAGCTATGCTGGTCTTTGGTCTACATCTAGGAGCTGCAAGACTCACTCCTTCACAGTGAATTAATGACTTTCTTGGTAGACCTCGGAAAACTATGTAGGGTAGTGGCTGACTGTCTGGAGAGAGACCAAGAGCCAGACTGAGGGGCGGACTGGCAGTGGAAAGGCAAAAGCCAGGGAAAGGAGCTTTATCCTGAAGAATGGCATGGGAAGAAAAGAGGTATTAAAGGGAGTGGAGTATCTTTATAACTCTATGGGTAAGCAAATATGCAGGAAAACCACTGCCATGTCACCATGCCATGAGCTTCAATATTTGCAATATTGAAGCTAAAAGCACTTGATATAGTCACTTTATTACTTTATCAGCATTGTTAACATCAGCTGCATAACCATGAGTATTTTCCATGTAAGATAGATCTAGATATTCACATACACTTATTCACTTACAATCACAGAGCATTGCAAACTAGACTTCCTAGACTCTATCTTACTCCCATTAAGTTCACATGAATTGGACTGGGTTATTAAAGTGCAAAATATTATGCAGAAATTATACCTTTCCTTTAGTGAAATTATCATCTCCTTTTCTGAATAATTTTCTTCTGCCAGTATCTCCCAAAAGGCCTTGCAGCATGACATACACATCTGCATCTGTTCCTGACCCAGGGGAGGCTCCCGTAGTGACATAGAGAACATAGCTTTTCACTGTTGGGAAAAAGAGATCAAATGTTTACCAAAGCTTAATCAGTTAAAAAATCTGTTATTTAATAAATTACTGCTATTATATTTTCTTTTTTGGTCCTGCCCAGAGTGATCAAAATGCCAAACCCTATTATAATGCTTAGAAAAGCACATAGAAGTATTCTAATTACAATTTAAGAACCACTATTATAAGAAGTAATAAATTAAATAGTTTGTGAGTGGGCCTGAAACACAGGCAGAAGAGAAAATGAAAGAAAAATAAACACATCACAAATTGTTATAAAAACATGCAAATAATACTCTACCACACACTTGCATGCATTTAAATATGTGACACTCCTATGAAACAGTTCCTAAGCTATGGATGATACTAAATTACTCAAAAAGCACACCTCTGCGGTGAGGCTCACGGAGTTCAAATGAAGCTGAACTCTGTCAGAAAGATGGCAACTTTTGTATTTCCTCTGGATCATGGTCAGTCAGTGGCTGGCCGCTCTACACTGTACCAATTGCAGTTACTGGCCTCAGCAGAGGATTTCCAGAAATGTTGTGTGTTCTCTGACATGTCATCTTACTTACAACTCTTCAGCTGAGCATTTCTTGGATGACTGTTTATGTCATGTACCTGTTTGTACTCCCAGAGAAATGCATAACACACTGGTGATCTGGCCCCAAAACAAGAAAGAAGCCACATCCCCAAAATATTCAATTGAAAAAGAGAAAAAAACATGGGGAGAAGGTAAAGAAAACATCTGTCCTCATGTTAAATGATCCTTGAAAAGAGGAGCAGCATTTATAAAGATTTAAATTTTTGCTCTTCCAGGAAAATAAAGAAAAATTATTTAAAAGACAAAGAGTCTTCACAGGGAATACCCCAATACTTGAGTTTCTGCCCAAGTGCTTTTTTGAGACTAGCTTTGAAAGCACATCAGAAAAAGCAAGCAAGGAATACACAGATTACTTGGGCTACTGATCTGAACCCTTAACTCTTGGGTTGGAGGAGGCTGGGATATTCTCATAGTAGAATATCTATTTAGGATAAGGGCTCTTCCATTATTCACTAACTTTGGTTATAAAACCTCCTAAGAAACACAGAACAAACTAAAAAATTCCAGTCTTGTTGTGATCGAGGCACAACTTGCATGAAGGAGTTTCATGACATATAACTCTTAGGTCACAGAAGAAGAATGCCTGAAATCGTAGGAACGCATACAGATGAGCTTTTGTTGTGACTGGCCATGCATCTCCTTCTTATCTGAAATTACATTATGAGAGTTATTTCCTCTGGATTTCCTTTATTTCTTCTGGGAGGGATCAAATTATATTATTAAGAAAAAGCTGAACTCTGAGTACTGTTCGAAACTTTTTAAATATTTTCAGTGCTGTATGCTTGCTCTTTTATGTGTCACAAACTGATACCAATCAGACTTGAATGCATGGTGCTTGGTTACAGGGATTGAGATTTTTTTTAAAACACTGGAGTGGAGTGGACCTAGCCATGCATCACTAGCTAAAATGAATCGAAAGTATCTGCTATATCCTTTGGACTGCTCTGAAAATCTTAGCCATCATCACTGACCAAATCTTTTCCAGTGTTTCTGATTTGTGACAAACCTGCTGGAAAAGGAGAGCCAGCTGTGAGAACTGGAAGCTCAGCCACTCTTCCTCCTTCTTCATCTGCAAAGTTGCGACAAAATGGAAATTCTAGAACATTTTTACTTTCTCTGTGTTGAAGCTTTACCTTAGCAAAGAGCAAAAAGAAATACCTTCAGCATCTGTTTTGCTCTAAATGGAAACTATAGCAAAAAACATGCCATAAAACAGCTGTGACATCATCTCAATATTCAAAAAGAAGAGGAAATAAATTTTTCTAAAGTTTTTTGAAAGCAGCCTTTTAAAAGAGAAGGAATAGATATCTTTCCCAATTAAAAGTAATTAAAATGTTGTCAACATTATTGCTGTAGAGACTGCAGTAAGGGAAAAAATATTTGGAATCATTCAAAAGGGTTCCTTTATGTAACCTATTCATCCAGCATATGGAAGAAAAAGAAGTGTTGATATGCCCATTTTAGCTTGTGAGAAATGTCAATATGCCACAACATTTTTCAGTGCAGAATGTTTTCTCATTCTAAGTAACGGGAGAAAGAAAATGAAGTGTTTCTGGGAAAAGCTGAAAAACAGAAATTAAGAATGTTTTATAACATGTATATATCTGTACATATGTTTTATGTGAATATATATAATATGTTACTAAATATTTTAAATCCCTATGAAATCCTGCATATAAAGTAATAAAAGGGTGATCCTGAGCTAAGTAGTTTAGTCTTACTATAAGAAAACATACTTTAATAATGAGATGTCTTGCACTATGGTACTACCAGCTACACTATGAGATAAAGTACCATTTTCTAATCTATTTAAAGTTAGACCAGACAACATATTTGAAAATATGTTGCAGGAAGTAACCCTGCTTTGAAAAGGGCACAGAAAATTCACTCATACATTTTTTCATGACCTAACTCACTAAAATGACCAAACCCTTAACCCAGAAAGCTCAACCATCTTCAGTTAGCAATTGTCACTGGGAGACTATTTTGTTTTGAAAAGACTCTTATTATTTTTCATTATGACAGACACATTGAAAAGATTTTCTTAAAGTGCAGTGTAAAGTATAATGTTAATACAATTTCCCTTTCATTCTAACATCTACATTCCTGAACAGTTTCTTGAAAATCAGATTTCATTTACTGTGCTTTATTTCTTCAAGAAGTGAAAGAAGCAAGAATAAAGATGTTAGCTATTACCTGCTTCAGAAATAAAGCATACCTTAATTAAATTTGTTCTGGACATATTTTATAATTATTTCAATTTCCTCAAAAACATCAAGGGAATTATTTTGCAGTTATAGTTATAAAAGTGAATTCTGAATCTAAATATGGTATTCAACCAACTGCACCTGCATTTACTTGTGATAGAAGTGGGAAATCTCAGACCGTCTGTGAGATGCAATCTTGTAAAATCAAAATAAAATAGCATAGAAATTACCATCCTGGTTCTAACTACCAGTGTAAATAGACTGCTAACCTGTCTTTAATAACAGATATTATCCACAACCTCTTATGCCATCCTAGTTATTTCATACAAGGATTTAGTCAGTCCTGCTATGGAATCCATGGAATAACAGAGGAAATGTCTTCCTAAAACCCCAATAATTTACATATACCCCAAAGCAGGGAAATGTAGATTTTCTTTCTCTTTCTAATCCTACCTAATGTAAATGTGCATCTTTTCTGTACTTACATAAATGGTGCTGATTTTTTTTCTAACTCAGCTTTGAGTCATTGTTCTGAGCTAATGAAGTAAAACAGGCTAATATATGTCACTGCTTTCAACTGCCAAGTTTCTGTTTTGAAATTTTTAGTGTGATCCACTGTCTCCTACAATATCGAACAATCACTCTGAATTTTATCAATAGATTTGTTAGATGAGTATTTCATCTGGCTGCTAAGAAGAAATTATCAACCTGCATTTAGACAACATTTAAATGTCAGGGAGTTCAACTCACTAATATAATGTATTGGACAGGATATTTTTTTTTCTCCAACTTTTAATGAGAACAAAACAGAAACATTAATGGACAAAAGTGTGTCTGCAATTTGAAAGCAGATGATTCTTTCTGTTATACTTCTTTTTATTTTGCTAGCATAAGAGGATAAAGATATTTTTTGTATAGTGAAGTGCCACAGCAATTTCAGCACTATGTCAGATTTTAGCTTCAGCCTCTTGGACATCAGAAGAAGGACTGTCACTTTTGCTATTCACTTCTTTTTTTCACATGCCAACTTAAAAGGCAGATATTTTCATCAAAAAGCATTTCTAGTGTCTGGCTTAATTATTTGCCTTGGATCACTGGGTCTACAACATGTAACAGCTAATTTGGAGTTATGTAAATACTGCAACCTATGCCAGTGGGTACAGTTCTGAAAAGACACCACTGGATATGCTATAGATGATGGCACATCTGTATATATGCCCTCCAGAAATCCATCTAAGTTTACAAGATTTTTGTTATCCGTAGCTATCCTAGTAAGTGTTTTGAGCAGTCTCTGAAGTTGTCACTCTATAAGTGTTGTTACCAGATGCACTTACTTTTGTAAATTCAAAATTATGTAATTTTAGACATAACTGGAAACTGGAAGCAATAACCATAGAATATGGAAAAATGGAGAATTTTACAATAAAGACACAATAAGTAATTGGGTTAGTTTTTATTTTTTACCTCACGGCAATGCCAAGTCTCTCCTTCTCCAGCTTCTTCAATTTCCAGGCGAACTTTTAATATAGTATTGAATTTCTTATTTAATTCAACTGAAGTCTCATAAATCTCCTCTTTTTTAAGGGATCCTTTGGGGAATATGACTGACGTACAGGTACCTTTTTCACCACATACAGTTAGAGACATTTTAGGATTCATGGAACTACAAGTAATATCACTAGTTGTGACAAGGACATCCCAAGTCCCTGTTGAAACAAAACAATTGAAAAAAATAAATGGGTTTGCTAAATATCCAAAATAACATAGCAATTTGTAACAGGCTGAGTTAGTTACTAGCAACCCATTCCCACCTTTGCACTGAGCTAAAATATTGGCACATAACAGGTTGACTCATTATCACTAATTTAGTGAGAAGCAGATTTGGACACCAGCCCTTCCGTAGTGATGATTAACCCTTTAGAGATGGGCCAGCCCAGTAGCACTGTGCAGATAAGATTGCCAGTTCTGTATTAGAGACTTATGTAAGAGCCATGCCAATCTGTTGATTTTTTCCCTTCAGAAGTGTTTCCTCTGATGATTTCAATTTTTTTTTCTTACTAATCACCACTCAAAAGAAGCATATTTTCAACTAGATGGCATTGGTTATCAGGTTTGCCTTTATTCAGCAGAGGGTATTTTTTCATTTTAGCTTTCTGAGGAGCTACTTATACTAGAATGTTAAAACTTGCAACAGATATATTCTATAACAAGATGCCGATAAGGTAAACTGGTTCAGAGCTTGAAATGTGATATTTTTATCACAGATCACCACAATTATCATGCCAACAAAGTACAAAACTTTATTCATATCTTCTGTGAAGAAGTGATGTTTGCTGAGAGATTAAAAATAGTCCTATATAACAGCACATAGATTTGCCTACTTTAGAGACATAGAAGACACTTAAATCCAGCCGTTTTACTTCAAAAACAAAAAATGCAAAATTATACTGAGAAATAATCACAGAATCACAGA
>VZTV01044320.1:1836-13417 GCA_013400875.1 Anhinga rufa | reverse complement strand
CCATCCTTCTGGCATAGGAAAGACAAACCCCTGCAAGCTCACCACTGCTGAGCTCACTCCCAACAGTATTTTCTCCCCCTGTCCTGCTGAGGAGGTGGAGTGAGAGAGAAGCTTGGTGGGTATCTGACAGCCAGCCAAGGTCAACCCATCACAACTGTTGTTTATATTTTGTTGAGTAACTAAAACACACTGTTTAAAGCACTAGTACTAGGATGTGATTCCTGTCCCAAAGTATCTGTAATACAAAGCACAAAACAATTACATAGATCACATTAGAAGACAATGCAAAGTAGATGAATAAAGAGAGCTTTTTCTTTTTTTTTTTTTTTTTATCCTACAGGAGCAAAAGCTAGACCCAAAAACAATACAGCCAAAATATGTTGCTATTGGAAGTGTTTAAGGCAGTGATCCAAAGTCAGGAGATAAAACTTTATTGCACAGTCATTTGAAGCAGTGAATTAACCTGCCTGCTGCACAGAAAGGAAGAGAATAGCTGCCTGATCATTCCAGAGCTGGAGATCTCCCAGGGCCAGGAGCTTCACCACCCAGCAAAGAGAGGCCACTGCCTGAGTGCTACCTAGCTTGCAGGCTGCAGTAGGATGAGTTCTGTCAGGGATAAGCAGTTAACTGCCCTGCTCTACAGAGAAGACATCAAGTGGTTTAGCAAAGGTCTCCCCTGTGGCATCTTGCTAACAAAAACCAAGTATGTGGTCTCTACAAGGGCTCACCTGGTGTAGTGACTCCAAATGTAACAAAGTGTTGCTGGTCCAAGTGGCTAGTGCACGCTTCCCTCATGAAACTAGACTCAGCCAACTTTCATGGAAGTCTGCCACTAACCTTGATTCACACATGTGTAACAAAGAAAGGAAGAAAAAAAAAAGAATTTTAATTCTCTACCACTCTCATGCTAATCCATGTTGGACTGGATTGGCCTGAGATGATGATACATACAATTCTTTAGATGGGTTGATTTTTTTACAGCTGAAATTAGAATGATCCCTTTTTAAAAGCAAACATGAAAAAAAAAAAGAAATTAAACAGAAATAAATTTTTCTCCTTTCAGTGACCCTAGTGAATTATACGTTATTTCTTTTTTTATGTACAAGGTGTCTTAAAGAGTTTTAAAAGTCAGAAACTGAATTTTCAGGTTACATTGCCACCTTCAAGGATTATATAGCTATTTTAGTCTAAATCTTGATGAAAATTAATTAATTTTAAATGTATAATTCCAGAAACATAATTCTTCACAAACAGTTATATGTGGCCTAGGAAAATCTATGATTATGGACAACTCTTGCTCAAATTACAGCCAGACACTTTTTTATCACCAGGGTTTGAGTCTATTGTTTAGGGATCTAATCTTTGAATTATCAGCTGAATTTCTTCTGTGAAACACATCTAATGCCAAATCTTTTTAATGAAATATTACTACTCACATATCTCATGAGGAAATACAAAAAATGCCTGTACACATCCAGTTGGGATTAAAATTCTCTACAGACTTGACCTTGTCATAATGTCATGATACCTTTCTTCAGTACGTGTGCTACTTATCTTAGCATAAATGCTAACCCAACCATAACAAGCCAGATTTAACTCCCAAAAGATAAAAGAAATTATTCCTGTAGATAGGACCTATATACTTTATAAATTAAGACCACTTACAATTTAAATCACATTCTCATTGAGTTTTTTCCCAAGGAACAACTAGAAGTAAAATCCTGCCAAGGCAACCAGAACTCATTTTAAAGAACAAGTCACTTTGTCCCTCTCAAACTGATTAAATTTAAGAGTCCCTTTCATTTTATCATTGCATCATAAAGAATTAATATACACTATAAAGTATGTGAGAACATTCCCTTACAATTCAGTGTCTATTGCCTAAACTATAATGTAGTATCATATTTGGCCAATTTTCAAACACATTACTGTTACTGTGTTACATACCTAACATCTTCTAACACCTTTATTCTTTTTATACGGTACTTACAAGCTACCCAAAAGGGTGATGGTGGTATTGTAATACATGGGTGGAACCAAGTGCCTAATGTGTATTTGTACTATAGTAGTTGGTAAAATATATGGTACCACAGTCCATGATATGAGTGTCACAGAAGAGTATTTGCCCAGTTATAACGTTTGTTAGCTAAAATTTCTGTTTATCTCATGCTTTTATTTTGAAATGTTCAGTATACACTGCAACAGGACAATAAATTATTCATTTGTTAAGCAAAAGATTGAACAGTCTAATTTCTTTTGTTCTACGATAGTATTAAGAGAGAAGATCAGGGGAAAAAAGAAAAGTATTTCTATGTGTTTGTCTGGGTACATTTTACCTGACAAGTCAAAATATCTAAAGCACAGAAGATGTGTGTGAGATTAAAACTATTTTATTGGTATGGACCATAACAAAAACAGAGAACATTTGAGAAAATATTCTTTTTCTGTTAAAACCTTTAATAATTTGTTTCATTTCTGTAATGCCAATTATAATCAGACATTGAAAAAACACACTTAAAGTTCACTTTAATTTAGGATGCACGGAGGCTCTCATACAAAAGTCGTTTCTTACAAGGAAACAAGAAAGGAAAAATACAGCAATCAAACCTGATTACAGAGAATATAATATATCAAACAGCAATTATATGTAACTAATATTTAGTATTATATATCAAACTCTAAGTCCTATTATCAGTTTAATGTGGGCAGACATTCTTTATGCATGAAGCTAAATATTATGATCCACAGAAGATATAATTAGGCCTCTGTATAATAAGCAAACTGGCATAAGAATATTTAAAGATACAGGTTAAAACACTAGTCTGTTTGATGAAAGCAGTTTTACTTGAAAAACAGTAATGCTTACAACATGTACTACAGTTTAAGGTGTGCTTTAGTGTCTGAACCAAAGTCGGTAGGACTGCTTAGGTATTCAAAGGTTTGAAGTGTTTAGTTGAAGTTACAAGCTGAAGGAAAAAAACCTGTAAATGTACACATTTCCAGGTAATAACTCCTTACAGAAATTTTCTCAGATTCAAATTGTAACAATCCTCTTTTTTCAGTAGGACAAAATGGTCTGTATTGTCAGAAATTATCATTTTCACTGAGAATGTGAATATACTCAATTTTTGAGAAAATATTCCAGAAAAGTCAGAATTAGCAAAACAGTATCATTATTTATGCATATACATACAAAGTTATATAAAGAGTAAAATAGGGCATCTCCTCCTCTGACCTTGGTGTTCCTGTCTCCATAAAGAGTTCTGCCCTTTCTTACCCAGGCTTTCCCCGAGGCGCCGCCATCCACCGTGGCTGCGGGGCTCGGCCGTGCCCTGGGGTGGGTGGGTCGGAGCCGTCTGGAACCGGCTGTGTCCGGCCCGGGGCAGCCCCGGCCTCTCCTCACAGCGGCCGCCCTGCAGCCCCTGCCAGACCCAGGGCACCTGCACCCCGTATATAAGTATGAAAACAGTATACGTGTCTATCTCCTCTCCTTTGACATGCATCGATGCACAGATATAATCTGTTCTTCATACAAATGTATGCAAGACAAAAAGAGAAGGAAAAGAAATCAGCATAAAATGTACACACCAGGACACTTTTCATCCTACAGAAATACATACACAGCATAATTTACAAGTTGGAAACATATTCTTTAAAAAAATAGATGTATAGTCATTGAGCTTGTTCCATGTCATAGCCCAATCAGTGACATCTGTGAGCCAAACTGGCAAGGTTTTATGTTTTCATAGTCTGATTCTGTATCCTACATATTTGTACACAATGACAGTTTAGGTGCCTTGGCAGAAAAGGTTCCAGTTCCTTGTCAAACACGTGCCTTTAGTAAAGGTTTATTTCATATATGAACAAGGTATGAAATTAAGAGTTCTGTTGAAAGACATCACTGCAGGTGATTACCTCCATAAATTCCCTTTTGAACAGAACATATTTCATTCCACTCAAAGTCAGAACAAAGCTAAAATGTCCTACCAAAATGCCTCACTGGTATTTTTCACTTTATGAACTGTCAGTGTGATATAATGTAAGATCAGAAACACATATATAACTATATCACAATCCAGTGGGATGGAAAATCTGCAGAGAAAGCACTGGGAAAAAATTAGAGAGAATGACAGGAAATATAAAATTGAATGAAGTATGTTACTGGTAATTTTTGCTGTTGATCCAAGCCTCCATTTCTACTCCATCTAGCTCTCTCTCCTTTCCTTTACAATTAAAAGAAAGTCTGTTATTGATAATTTCCCATCCCACACAGCTCATTGCTGGATGCCATGGACTGGCATTAGAAATCATGTCTGACGTCTCCTGGAAGTCAAAGACCTTGCATTGCTTTGACACCACAGAGCTAGAAAGCTGTTCCCTCTCCACATGGTGACTCCTCAGGGCCCGAGGGCTTACCACACGGTTAAAACAGACATAAAAGCCAGCTGCCGAAGTACAAGTGTTCTCCAGCCACTTACATGGGGCTGCGCTGGGGACAGCAAAGTGTATTGGCAAAGTATCGCCATTCATTTTCTAGGAGATGGCTCTAGCTCATATATTTTCATATGCTGCTTTAAACTCTGCCAAGCCCCAAGGTCACTGTAACACTGGCCCTGTAATCTGTGAGCCATAACAAACTCCTCCACAGTGCTGCTTTGCTGAACCCAGCCAATATCAGGTGAAGTAAAAAATCTGTCCCCACATTTAGGCAGCATAATCTTCATGTCAGTAAGTAGAAAGACTTCCTGAAATATAGTAACATTTTCATTCTTAAGGCAGAGTTAAACATACTCCCTTACAATCCCCTGAAATAAAAGTTCATATAGCCTTCTTTCTAAAAAAAAAAAAAATTCCCTCTCCCTTCCAACTACACAGCCTTGTATATCTTTTATAACTCAGTAGACAGATAGAAATAATATTAATTCTTTCTGATGGTAGATTATACTATTCTAGACTATAAGACAAAATATGTGCTCATTTTTCCTCCACCTTCATTTTGTCCTAACTGTACTTTTCCCTAACAGGAAAAGAATATAAAGCCAGATTGAGTGTCTTTACAAGACAAACAAATGTGGATAACATTTGGCCATGTCATAGTCATTTATGCTGGTCTAAACCCAGATTCATTCTAGAATCGTTTTGCGGTGAGATGACACCAGTCTCTGGAATTCCAGCTGAGCACAGACCATCAAAGAAGGGCAGGACTGGGAAGGAAGGTAGTGGAGCAAGCTACATCTAGAGACTTTAAGAGCAAAGAAATAATGAAACAGGTTCACATTGGACTGCAGGGGTGTGGAAACAAACTACTGGAGGTTTAAGCAAATTTTTCATTTAAAGGATTCATTTTGTTCCTGGGGAAAAGATAATCAATCTGCTATTAAATAACAGAAAGAATCTCTTTCTGTAGTATTTTCAACCTGACTTATGGAAGTATTGAAGAATTAAAATATATACTTTAGTATGGAAAGATTCCTAGCTAAATTTTCCAACCAAAATTGCATAGACAGTTTCAGATAAGCTTTACAAAAAAAATCTCCAAACTTGTCATGAGGTTTATCTGAACTGAAACTCTGAATGACTTATCTCTCTAGCTTATTTACAAATGTAGAAAACAGCTTTTATAGCTGTACAAGTTATGAAAGTTATTTGAAGATCTTTATTTGTATTTTAGAAAAGTCGACTGAAAAACAAATCTCAAATTTGTGTTTTATAATATAATTATAGGTCTACAAACGTCAAACTGAATTTTATCATGAAGAAAACATGCCTTGTTTTTCACACCAAAATCTGATCCAGTCTGGCATCAGAGTTTCAACATGCTTCTGTGTTTAGATATCATTTGTAAGAGCAACAAATTATTTTTTTACATGTAGAGATATTTGCAACTCAGAAATAATTTTTATTGACAACTTCAATAAACATTGAAATGTAGTCACAACTCTAGCTGATATTATTTTCTTTCATTGGATTTCTTCCTATCATATAACTCAAAATCAAACATTTCTCTTCACATGAGTATAAATATCTTTATGTATATCACATTTATTAAAGAAAAAAACCAAGGAAATAAAAATCTTGTAAACAGGCTGAATTTTCCCTTGCAAAGGTAATTCTTACACACACTGAGTCTTCAAAATTACAAAAAGATTTACCAGTTCTGTAGTTGGTCAAATATGAAAAATAATGTAATATAAAAATATTTGAACACTTTTTCAGTTGCATGTGTTGATGTAAATATGTTATTGTTGATGCTTCGCTTCATTCATTCTGTAATTTGAAACAGGTAATAGTTTGATATGTCATCTGTTATCTACTTTCTCAGCATGTAAACAAATCTGTAACTGAAATTCAGGAGCATGAACTGGATCACTCTTACATGAACTAAAACAGTCCGAAAAATAACAACACACTATGCAGTCTGGTGGCAAATAATGCTTCATGCTGTCCATGAATAAAGACATTGAAAACAAAGTGCCCTGCTCATTACTTTATGTTAATAATATCATATACAAATAAGGCAAATATAAGATAAAAAACCATAGGATTTTAGTTTTAATTTTCAAATCAAGGCTAGGTATTTTTTAAGCTTTTGTGCTTAAAGCAAACAAATATATGTTATATTTCCAAATGCCAAAGCAAGTTAGGTTCCCATAAGAAAAAAAGAGAAAATAATAACCTTCTAGAAGTTACCTGCAGTCCATGGCTGTAATCCACTGGCTAACGTAAACACAACTTTCCCTGGCTGAAAGAAGAAAATCCAGAAGTTTCATGTGGACTCTAAGTCACAGCCATTCCTTGAAACTCTGTATCTTTTCTCTTTAATAGGGGAAAATAACAATGGCTCTCAGAGTTCTCATGGAGCTGGCTACACTAACGTTTGTCTTTAAAGTCTGGATATAAGAAATACTTCTTGACTCCATTAAAAACCAGTGTGGAAGTAGGAAAACATCAGTAAATATTAGCTGAAAACCTGAGTTTTGCAAGCAAAAGGGCATTTTATACTTTCTTTTCTCTCAGATTCCTTCCTTCTGCTTTAAACATGCCAAGAGCTGAATTTATACTCCAATACATAGTAAACACTAAGAAGCAACTGTAGAAGAACATAGAAGATGAACAGCATGCACACACATGCACTTATAATGTCTATTCTAGATAAAAATATGGAATGAATCGTGGAGAAGTCTACTGAAATTGTTTGTGTATATAAAGTGACATTCTTAAGTGCCCTGCTCTACTTTCAGGAATCCCTGCAGCAATTCAGATACCTTCTCACTTTCCCAGAGTCAGCTGTCATAAGTTGCCAATCTTTTAGCTCTGTACATCTCCTTAATTCCTTTTTATCTGCATCTATTTCCTCCCTTGTCAGGACCTGGCATTTTTATAACCTTTTGGTTATTTCATAATAAAGACATAGGATTTTGACTTTCCAGCATTCCTCTCACTTTTATAGAGCAGTTTTGACTACATCTTCAAATTAATATTCAGGGAGTCTAACTTCAGTGCAGTGAATTGCTTACCTCACCTGTTTGCTGAATAGGAAACTCAGGCTTCTAACTTTCCTCATCCAGCTGCAGTGTATTTCAGATGGTCAAATAGGCTAAATTTTAGATTAGAACTGTTCCTCAGCAGCATCAGTATTCAAATGCCTTAAAATACATGCATGATAATCAATCAGGATCTTCATATCAACACATAAATTCAAACAACAGTAGGCATAAATGTTTTAAAAATAATCCCTTTACCTTCCAGCATAAAAAACATTTTTTTTTTAGTATTACTAATTGTGAGAGAAACACATGGGACTGAAGAAATGACAGTATTCCTCAGGAGCTAAACCCAGAAATGTCTGCAAGTACTACAGTACAGTTCTGGGTCCTTATTATGTCAAATTTAGAATTTTTTGTATACTTCTAAAAATAAGAAGGATGGATCTATCATTCTTATTCCTTCCTAAGATAGTAAATTGCTATTATTTTTTTTCTTAATTTAACTACCCCTGTTTTGATCTTCATTGTCTTCCTTTATTCTGTAGAGCTTCAGGTGACGATTATATTGAAAAGACTTTTCTAAAATTCTCAGACTATTGTAATTTAAATATCAAAGTCAGATTGTGTTTCCAGCTTTTAGGTCAATTTCTGTGTGGTCTTCTGAAAAATCAGAGGTACAATATGAAGCATATATCAATAGTAATCTCATTAAAAACTTTCATATAGTATGTAGAGTTGCCTTATTTTGCTTCAAATCTCTTCATATTTTGCAGTATTTTATTTTGTACCATTGGCAGATGACAGAATAAATAGAGAATAAAAGATGTAGTCTGTAGTATTTGTGATATCTACTGAAATTGTATAATATTCTCAAAAATCTCAACTCTACACTATATCATGTTATTATTAGAGTAGTTGTAAGATGGTGTTGATTACTATGAATTACATTGACATTTTTCTAGTTTGTTGTGATACCTAACAATCCAAATATAAATATTCTGCCAATGAAGGCAGAAAAAATTACTGACTTGTGAACTTGGCATTTTGACTTGGCACTCTAAGGTCAAAAAGAATATTTCTGAAGCGCAGTGATGTTTTATGTCTTCTTAAACAGCCAGGCCTTTCCATTTTTCAGACCTGTTCTTAATTGCATAGACAGTAAAATTGCTTGATTTTTTTGATGGGTGAGGAATATATCATTGAAGCAGGAAGGACAGAAAATCTGCTCCTGCTGAAAGCAGTGATAATTGTACCTTAACTATAAAGGAAGCAAGTTTGGTGTTTTGAAGTATGATGAATCTTGGCCCTATATTGTTCAAGTATAATGAAATATTTGCCAGAAAAAAACCACTTATTTTTCTTTTTTTTTTCTGCTACACACTCTTGAACAGAGAACTGAACAGCCCTGGAGACGTGCTTTAGACATAAGGCCCTCTTGCTAGAGTCTCTCTCCTCTTTTCTCTGTTGATTATGGAAGGAGCTTATGGAAATTAGTGAGTTAGGGCAATGTTCATAAAGTTGGAGAATATCCTTCTCCCACAAACTGAAGAACAAAACTGAAAAAAAAAAAAAGGAAAATAAAAAGAAAAAAGTTTAGAAGTAGTTGAAAGTTCCTCACTAAGCTTCACACCCAGGGATGCTCTTTTCACAGCTACAGAAATTCTTGAAATCATCGAGTGAGAATGGATCTCCCTTCTGTGTTTTATAACATAGTCATGCACTGGCTTGGTTTACTCAGGACTGTATTTTAAAGTCTGCCTGAGAAGCACAAGACCTTTACTTCTTTTGAGGCTCTTTAACACTCTTGCAACACTAAATGTCCTAAATGAAGCTTGGTCACCTATTTAAGAATTTTCGATGCAGATATGGAAATCTCCAGATGCTATCAAACCTACAGCTTTAGTGCTTGTCCTCAGTAGTGTGCCAGCCTTACTGAGAAGGTCCATGGTCTGAGATAAGTGATGAACAATTCTGGTCAACGAGTGAATGTTTCTGCAAGATTTTTCCAGTAGCATGTTTTAATGTTATAGGTGATGAACATTGTGGTCTTACATCATTACATTTATGCAGGAGACCTTATAAAAACCAGCTTCATAGTTTTAATATATTTACATGTTGTGAAAGCCTTAACTCTCCTGAAGTGAGTAATGGCATTCAGTGTTCAATGAGCATACTTTTTCACATTTACAGTACTTTAGACCTTTGAAAAAGCATGTTGTCTAAAGTGTCACTTATTGCAGACAGCTGAGGGGGAGGGAAAAATGAAAGAACAAATAATGTCATTCATTTTTAGGCTCTGTGATACTACCTTCTGTACACATTTTCAAAATGCACACCCCTCCAGTGCATTTACACTGTTGTTACAGCTAAACCACTCACTTGGGGATATTTTGGCGGTAACTGATTTACAGCTAACAGAACCGGGCAGTTTTTTACAAGGCTTTTCTAAATATTAATATGAAAAGTATTTTACTTCCTACTGCAGTTTTCCTTCTAGGCAGGTTAGCTCAAAGCTTAGCCAAAGCTAATTTAGTTTCAGGAACTCAATCTAGAGGGGCTGGGAGGTGATCCCACTGTGCATGTATGACAATGTGTTAAGAAAGGGTAAACTGATCATGAACATAAAGCAGATTTCAATGACAAGCAGCCAAGCTGTCTTGGGAAAGAAAATTTTAAGGCCTTAGTTTATTTTGGTTTATCCTTGTCTGAAATCCAATTTAAAAAATGACATACAGTAAAGAAACATTAAGTATTTACTGTGTTAGCAGAAAGTCTGTGTTAACAGAAAGTACTATTTCCAGTTCTGGGCTCCCCAGTACAAGAGAGACCTTGGCATACTGGAGCGAGTACAACAAAAGGCCACAAAGATGACTGAAGGACTGGAGCATCTCTCCTGTCAGGAAATGATGAGACAGCTGGGACTGTTCAGATTGGAGAAGAGAAGGCTTGGGGGGAAACTCATCAATAGATAGAAAAAACTGTAAGGAGGGTGTAAAGAAGACTGAACCAGGCTCTTCTCAGTGGTGCCCAGTGACATGACAAGAAGCAATGGGCACAAACTGAAACACAGGAGGCTCCATCTGAACATAAGGAAATTATTTTTTTAATGTGAGAGTGTCTCAGCACTGACACAGGTGCCCAGGGAGGTTATGGTGTCTCCATCCTTGGAGATATTCAAAAGCCATCTGGACATGGTCCTGGGCAACTCTAGACACTAGGTGGATCTGCTTGAACAGAGTGCTTGGACCAGAGGACCTCCAGATGTCCCTTCTAACCTCAACCATTTTTTGATTCTATGGTTCTATGAAATGCTATGGAACCAAACCAGACTGTGCATAGCCCTGTAATGCCATTTTTCCTCCTTTTTAAGGAACTTAGAAGTAACAAATTGCTCTTTGAGTGGAAAGTTGTCATTTTCACAGACTGCTCAAAATTCCTTCTTCACATTCCAAAGAAAACAATTACAAAAGAAGAAAATTATGCCTGTGGCCCTAATGACATATAAGATTGGCATTACAAACCTTTGACTTTCTCTGCATTCCTAAGGAAACAAAGGTGGGTTTTGATACCAAACTCACTGTGAGGTTACAAGAAACTTGTATTTGATAGTAGTCAAACTATTGGCCAATAAAGACTAATGAAAATTTCTCATTTGTTAATTTAAGAGATGTAAAGCATTAGGCTTCTCATAACAGATGATGGCAATACACACCAAAAAGAAAAAAGTAATTTTGTTTAAAAATATTATGTTGTCCATAGAATTCAAATGGAATCAATTATTGGATAACAAACCCTGGTATATTTTGCTTGATGAGGCTTCTCAAAGGCCACCTACCTGTGTACTACCCAAGCATAGATACCCAAGACGATCAAGTAGAAAACTAGTGGAAAAGAGGAAGAGTTTTTAAGCTTCCTTGGCAAGGTTAATACTGTCAGATTCCTACCAGTTTAAACAATAACTTCTGTGAAAAGCATTTCCTAGTGCATTTTTAAATTTAAAAACAAAACAAAACAAAACAAAACCATTGTACCAGAAAATGTTTGAACAGCTTTGTTTCTCTCTTTTCCTACCTGGAAATTACAAAACAGTGAAT
>VZTV01044318.1:0-12810 GCA_013400875.1 Anhinga rufa | reverse complement strand
TCCTCTCTCACTGTAAATCCCCTTACTTACCCATTCAGTTCAAGTCCTGCAAAGCTCTTCTCACTAGTGCAATGGGTTAGGTAGTATTGAGCTTTTGCTGGATTGAGACTATGAACTATGGACTCCGTGCAGATGCACACCTTAACAGAGGATCTACTAGCCTACCTTTTAGTTATCGTCTCTAGCACCTACAGTAACAAAATTAGATTAACTATAGCACATTGAATGAGGAGATACAAGTTGTTAGGGTCAGGGCCTTTACTGATTCTTTGGAGAGCTTTTCCTTCAGGCCAGATGGGATAATTGTAAGAGAGAAGACCAAGTCAGCAACAGTTAAGAAGCTGGAAGGTTTGCTTTAGAGGAAAATCTAAAGTACCAACATATATTTACAGCAGAACTGGCAGATGGCTTTGTTGGAAAGCTATGAATCCAAATGTATTTGAAGAGTCTAAGCACTAGTGGAAATAAATTACTGAGACCAGCAGAGGAAGGTGTGAGGAAACTATAAATTCCTACCATGTTTCCTCTGTAAAGGGAGGTGGGGGGGCGGGGGACCCTAGGCTAAATAGAAAGCCTGGGTTGAAAACATGTATGGAAGAAAGACTGATAGCAGTATCAACAGAACAGTGCTTCAAGGGAAGAGAGAGCTGAAAACGACCACAGCACATTACTGAGAGCACGGGGAAACGTCTTCCAACTTCTGTTTCAATGAGGGTCTTGCCCAAGAATTTCTTCCTAGAGTCATATAATTTAAGCACAGAACATAAGCTACAATTGCCTAGACTTTCAAGCCAGGCTCCCCCTCACCGCTTCCCCATTTGTCTCACAGCCCACTCGGCACACAGCTCTTCCTCCTTATTCCACCCCCTCCCCCAAGCCCTTGGAGGATGACAGGTTATGAAAACAGTGGGTGCCCAAATGTGTGAGTGTACAATTGAATTTACGGGGTGATTCAGCGTGGACAGTTAACAGTAAGCTATGTTAGGGGAGGCCAAAGTTTATAGCCAAAATCTCTTTGGATCCACTTACTGTGCCGCTTGAATTCCTTTTGCAGTTTGCTGATTTGATTGCTCTTTATTCTGCTTCCAGAAAGGGTTTTCATTTTCTTTGGTTTCAATGTTGTTTTAAGACTGGGTCCAGCCCTGGCATCTACCACCTAGAACACAGAAAATACATGCATAATACTTCTGCATCACACCCAGATACTGCCCTAGTCATGGTACCTGTACTGACTTAGCTGAAGTTATTAAAACCCAATTTAGTTAAACCAAGGCAGTTCTGTGCACTGACACTCTTGTGTTCCGTTTAAATTGTGTTTGTAAGAGGCTGAGTCTGCAGGAAAATGCAGCAGATAAGTTTATAAAGCACATTCAGTTCGACTTTTGCCTTCTTCCTATTTTTGACAATTTCAGTTTAGTCGACAACAGTTGTTTAAGCCAATACAAGTTCAGTGAAGAGTGCCTGAGAAGCATTTGCCCAGGAGTTTTGTTTGTTAGTTTGTTTTTTCCTTAAAAATCATCAATTTAACTTTTGAATAAAGTTAGTGGTAGTAATAACCATAGTTCTGGCTCCGATTACCATCAAGGCTTCCTGAATCAAGATTATAACATACACAAAGAATCCTGATCATCCTCCCAGCCCTAGGCCTAAAACTGAATTAGATGTATCAAAACAGAATATATGAGTGGGAATAGCTGCAAGATATTAGCCACTGTAATTATCTGACTAAATGACATTGATTTATGTGTTGCTTAAGCAAGTCACCTTGCTTGTTCAAACTATTAAAAAAACTAAAACAAAAAAGCAACCAATTTTGGATAGAGGCCAAGTTTGAAATGTTTTGAGTGTCATAAGAGACTTTTGGACAAAGTTATGAGCTTGTGAAAACAAGGAATTACAAGGTAAGTTAGCCTGTGACTCCATCCTGGGCTTGCATAATCACCATTTGCACGTAAGCCAGGTAAGAACCGTGTAACAGGAAACACTGCAGGAAGGATTTAGAGGTGCTGAGGGTGGGAAGGGAGAGTGTGGGGGAAATAACAAATTCCAAATCCTTGCCAGCACCACCCCTCTCTCTCTAGCAGGATGGACTAAGGCAAAGACAAGTTAGTTTTGGGGTGAAGGAAAAATAAATAACTAACGTGATTCCAGTTTTTTTTGGATCCTGCTGGCAATTTTTTCCATCTTTTCACCAAAAGGACGCAGGCATTGCAAATATCTCCTGAGCGGGCTTCATGGAGCCTGGTAAAAACAAAAGCAAAAATCACTTGACAACAGTAAATAAAAGCACCCCCCCCACCTGATAACAGCAAGCAGCATAAAAATTGACAGAAAAGAAGGGTCCTCAAGTTCTGTTTTTCAGGCATTACAATTCATCTGGGGTGCTCAAACATTGCCATTTAAAGACCAGCTCTCACTTTCAGAAAACACTCTTCCATATAGAAATAAAAGGTGTAATCTACCTCCAGAGGCACTAAAAACAGTCCTGTCACCTTCAGTTTTGGGTTTTTTTTTGTTGTTTGTTTGTGTTTTGTTTTTTTTTTTTTTTTTAGAAACAACCAAACAACCCCCCCAAACACACACCAAACCAAAACCACCAAAATCCCCCAAAAAACCCAACAACACAGTTCTAGCAGGTTGACTGGTTTGATGGGAAAGGGAGGGAGGATGAATAATTATATTCCTTGAATGTACATTTGGGAACAGAACTCAGAGATCCAACAAAAGCTTACTCAGCTCTTAACTTTCTCACAGAGCTCCAAGGTTGAGTAACAAATACCACCTAACAGACTCCTGCATAAGCACAGAGTAAGGTTTCAGAAACAGCATTCACTGTAATGACAGCAATACTCATTCCCTTTAACGAGCTTTCTTCAGAAATCATCTCTACTGCTAATCCATGCTAAAAGAAATATAAAGGGGATACACTATGTCATTTTCAGCTTTTTAAATGGGAAGACTTTGAAGCATTTACAGATGAACGGGGGAGGCTCAGATAAGCCATTATTTGCTCAGTGTTAAGACTGCATTTTTACCTTGGCAAACATATTTCAGATAGCACAAGACCAAAGGCCTTGGAATAATGCAAGCTGCTTTATGGTAGTTAACAAAAAGAAAAACCCAAAACCAACCCACAGACATGCAATGTGCCTTCACACAGTCTTCCCACCGCCAAGGTCAGTAGCCAAGAAACATGACAAAGAAAATTGTAAGCACCAGATTTATGTACAAAAATCCATGGTAAATACAAAGCAATATAAAGCTTTGTTTTTGTCCTTTCAACACTTGACAGGAGTGTTTTCTAGAAAAAGAGAAGGAAAAGGAAATATTTCTAAAGATTGCAAAGATTTACGCGTATGAAATTAAGCACTTGAGACAAGAGCAGCAATACTGCTATGTATATAGAGCTTTTAATATGATGCATGGAATTTCCACTCGGGCCTAAGGTTTTGATGAGAAGTAATCCAACAAGACTGGAAATAAAAAGCAGAAAATCTCTATTGACAACAGACTTTTTTCTAGGGGAAATAATTTCATGGAAGCCTACAGCTTAAACAGGATAAATTCTTATTGCCTCAGAAAAAAATTTCAAAATAAACAAATTAAAAAATAGTTTGAAGCTATCACAGAAGAATTTGCTTTGCTGACAAATCAGGGACACAAATTTAAACAGAATTTCAAAGTTCTTAGGAAGTATTTCAAAAAAAGTTAGAAGTCACAGCAGCTGGTGCAAGAAATCACTGGTATTTATAGTTTTGCTTACCAATGCTTTCAAGTAACATTACATGCAACATTACCTAATTGGAAAGCTAATCACTTGACACTCACTTTCCATCAGAAAGGGTTTCCAATGAGAAGTTTTAATAACATCTTGATATGCCCTATTTGAACAAAGGCACCAATACCCGAAACAAGGTACTGCACGTAACCCTGCTGGAACTGCTAAATATTTTGCTTAACATTCTTGAATCTTCAGAGCCACAGAAAACCTCCATGGGCCTGTGCTATTTACAACCTTGTGTGGGAGTTCACACCTCTAAGGAACATGTGCAAAACAAAACACACAGTCTGGGAGGGGTCTAAATCATCTATATCCCTGCACATGCTGTGTGGTGGGAGAGGCACAAGCCTAACCCTTCGCTGCCATGAACTACAGCAGTTCTCCATTGGCAGCAACAGCAGACAGACAAAGAAACAGTACCATACACAGCAGCAGAGGATCCAGCCCCTCCTGGCCTGGCCAGGAAAGTTGTGAGGAAGCCAAAGCCAGCCTTACCCCAACCACCCACCTGTGCTAGCCTAATCTTTCAGTCTCTAAGAGCAAGAGCAACAGCACATCAGGTTCGAGGCCCCGAGATCAACACCATGACTGACCACAATGTTGACTAAAGAATCTTACCCAAAACAATTCTGGAAATCCTTTTCATAACGTTTGCTGTCAGTGAAACGAGAACTGGAAGACTTAGCTCTGCAAATACAGCAGCCCTCTATACTCCGATACATCTTCGGTTTGTGAAAGCCAAACATCTTTTCCTCCTAGCCGTAGCCTGTGAAAACAAAGAGGAACTGGTGTTACTTATCACTGTTAGATACTGAAAGAAAAACCTGGACAATTTGCTGGGCAACCAGAAGTAAATTGTAATTCAGGATAGGAAACTGCTCGATTAGGCCATTCTCTTTCCTGTATTGCCCCAGAAGAGCAGATGCACCTAGAATACACTTTCTTATAAAAAAAAAAAAACCAACCAACCAACCAGCTGGAATATTAAGCAATACCCAGCAGGACTCCTGACAAGTTCATTTACTGCACAGTTCTACTCTAAGGGCACATCTACAAGAGCACAACCCAGAGCTGTGAACGCAGCTGACTTGGCTAATGAAAGCCCTACGTGTGTGGCAACACAGGCTGCAGGACAGGCTGTGTGAACCTGCCCAAGCCCCTGGATAAGTAGTTGGCAGCTGAACCCTGGGTCACTGGAACTACTTTGTCATCATCACCAGTGTTTGTTGGAAACATCCCTGCCAAACTTTGTTGAAAGTGAGTAGGAGTCATTTTTAAACGAGCTACAGTCATACCTCTAGGCTGTAGGGCAGACATACCTGAAAAGCCGCTCTGAAAAAAAGCAGGGTGGAGTCCCACCCAGCCCTCGATGGCTGTGTCTGCACTGCAGGACTCAGGAGTCCTTCTTGACTCTCAGGCCTGGGTGAGCATCCCAGCCCCATCCCAGCTCCGTGTCAGCACAGGCTCAGTTCTCACCCTCCTGCCTTCCCCGCCCTGCTTTCCATGGGAAGGAAACCCAGCTAGAAAAAGGCTGGGGAGCAGGACCCTGGGGCGCATTTCAGCATGCGCCTTCCATACATCCCAGCCACCTCCAACGATGCCGGGGCAAAAGGTACTCCATTTACAGGGAAGTTGTTTCTTCTTAACCACCAGCTCTGCAAACTCAGCAGCAGCTCAGAAAGCCAAAAGCCATGCTGCTCTTAGAGGTCTGCCTATCCTTTTTCAGTACACCTGGGCTAGGATTTGCTGTCAGAGCAGGTAACGCACAGTGGAGGCGTTTTCCAGGCAGAAACTTTTAAAGTTAGTTATACAAGTGGATTTACTGCAGTCACCACAACAAAGACCCCTTCAACACACGATGTCCCCTCCACCAAATCAATTCTCCCCAGGCACCAGCTGCTCCCCAGAGCAGACTCCTGTTGGGCACAGTCTGACATGGCACAAGAAGCTGTCAGAGCAAACAGAGCTCCCACAGCACGTCAAAAAAATCAAACCAACAACTGAGCAAAGCCGGTGCTTTCCTGGCGCTGGGCCTGGACACACAGCAAGTCCTCACAGGCCACACAGCATCTGTCTTACACAGGTGGGGACCGTTCCAAGAGGTTCTCTTTTAAACAGACCATGGTGCAAGATTTGCCTCAACCACCTGCTGCAGGGAGCAAGCAGCCACCTCTGCTGCTGCTCATCTGTTCAGAGAAGGGACAGGCCACCAGCTGCAGGAAGCTCCATGAGAAGAGGTGCCCACTGTTGAGAACTTCTGCCCTGCAAATAACGCAAGATTTACCCCCCGCCTCTTCCCTTAACAAAAGGCCAAGTTGTTATATTCTTGTAGAAGCTAACGGAAACCTACCTCTCCCCCCACAAATACTACTGAAAGACCCAGTAGCTCAGGCAGAACTTTTGGGAGAGCAGAATCTCCATCACTTATGGGCAAGTTTGGTGAGAAGGAACTCCTGGTCACTTTGCAGTCCCAGGGACTGCCAAGTCCCAGCAACCCAACTTAGGCTACTGGTACTGGTACATGGCACAGGGATCTGTCCCCACATCTTCCACCTGCAGGAAGGTAAGGGATGATAATTCTAATATCCTCCAGAGGGAGCGAGAAAATTAACCTGAAATCTATGATCTACAGCCCCAAGACGTGCCACATCATTACAGCAATAAAAAAAAATTTGAAAAGCAGCTTCAGGTGAGGTCAAAGATACGTTTCCACAAAAAGACCATATCTAGCATTGTGCTTACCGCACTGACAGACAGAAATTGCATGCGAGGGAAAAAGATCCTGTGCACTTGTGCAGGACCGGAGCAAAAGCCATTGAACCACCCAGGCCTAGTCACAGTCCTCCACACAGAGGTAAAAATACAACCCCCCTACCTCAGAGGGGAAGATCAGAGCATTGGCAGCAACACAAAATAAATGTACATGGTTCCGTGCAAGGTTCCCAGCCTCCTGAGAACAGAAAAGCAAAAATTTTTTCTAATATTGTTGGTTAATTCTCTTGCACTAAATTCATTAAGGAACCCATATCCAGCTGAAAGTGTACGCGTTTACATTTCAGGCTATCATATTTAATACAAGACTACTTGGTGCCCATTGAGGTTTTGTCTTCTTGCAATTACTGCTGCACAACATGTAGAAAGACACAAATCAACTCTCCAGCTTGTCTTGACCAAACCCCTTGCAGAGCCTGTTGACCACAAGAGACTTAAGAGAGAGATGGAGGGGATAGGTCTTTCCTTCCCTCCTGTCCCAACTCATGCTGTTTGCCACATATTCCTTCCGTCTTCATGTACATTTACAGCACAAGGAGCTCACCTAGGGCTGGGTTCTTGCAAGGATTATTTGTGCAGCTATCCAGCAAAGTCACCCCAAATGCTGCCAGGCTTCTTAGGAGACTCATTGCTCCCTCTATTAGCACAGTATTGGCCTGAAGGCCAGGAGCAGCTGTAGGAAGTAAAAAAAGGTATCCAACTAGTGACCTGCTGAATGGGTTTGTTGAGGGATAGTTAAGACTCAGAACTACTCTCTGCTTCTGCTTAGGTATCTTTTCAGGAACAGACAGCAAATGAACTTGAACGCACAGCCAAAATCAGGTTAGTAGCCCTGGACTGTCAAGGCAAACAAACAGCAGAGTATCTAGGCAAACACTTAGGAGTATGCATTTTGTTTCTTAGCATCCCATGTGTTCCTTCAAGAGACAAGTCTCTTGAGGACACTGTGTTTAACAAGCCTCTGGAGATCAAACAGCATGTTCATCTGGGAATTTCCAACTACCAAACAGCGATTTTAGATTTTGCTTGACTTCCCTAACATTAAGTTTGTGGTCTGGTGCTTTTCTTTAGCAAGTCAAAGACTAACTGCAGACACAAAACGTAAGCAGCAAGAACATCTTGACTGTTACAGGGCAAGACACAGAACTGATCTCAACAATTTGATTCAGTTTCTAAGGCAGCTTCTCCCAGAAATCCAGACGCTAATGAGATGATCTCTGTCACCAGCTGGTATTTATACCACAGTAGAACAAGATGCATGTTTTACAATTAATGTTCTGGCAAAGGCTGGCATCAGACATGCATATTCTGAAAATATTTTGTTTTGCATCCTTGCTGCCATTCTCACAGGAGCAGCCTTTCAACACAATCTTTCAATAGAAGGGAAACTAGTGCCATCTGTTTCCCACTTGATGAATGGTCAGCAATGGTATTACCATATATCATGCCTGAATGGGGAAGAGCTAGTAGCAAAACCACAAGTAAAACAGACTTCTCTGACAACTGCATCGAAGTGCAGTTATAAATGGAAGGCGTCAGTCCAGTTACACATTTAATCCTAAACAGTTGCCATTTGACCATTATACACTAAATATTCTGTCAGCTGGAGAGCTTAATAGCTAATGTAGAAGCATTTGAGTCTATAAGTACTTAACAGCACTGCTAAACTTAAAGCTCTGTCTCAGCTTCCATTCTAAACCATAATTTTGTGTCTAGTGCTGGAGTTGACACTACATTTCTATAGACTTAAGTGTACTTAGAAGTACATGACTGGCCTCTTTAAAAGGTTTAACTTGAAAGCTTTGCAATTTAGATCTCAATTTAGAACGAGGGAGTTAAACTTTCACAGCTAAGATTTGGGTGTTACAGTAGCTGGCAGTCTAACTACGTAAAATTTGGGACAGATAAAAAGATAGTGAGTAGGAACATAGCTCCACAGAAGTTAAAAAGCATTACACAAGATAATTTTGCCTAATTTAAGCATGTTATTAATATATGACATATTTTAAATTAGCAGTGGCACAGAAGTGAAAGGGACAGTTCACCAGCAAAGAATCAGAAATCCTAGTGGAGCATATTTGTCATTCTGCAGAAATGGAGATTTACCTGCACTAGTAGGAGAGCAGTACTCCTCCAAGTTAGGGGAAAAGTTCTCCTCCTCCTCCCTGGTCTCCCTACAAAAGGAGGAGTTGCTGTTCCCTCAAGTTCTGCTTTAAACAACTGCTTTAGCAACATGAATGGACTCATAAAAGACTGGAGGAACACATTCTCTCCATCTTTCTGCCCTCTTACTTTTCTAGAAAAGCAGCACCAAAAGTAGAGACTTGTCTTGCAAAAAATTTGGAGTCAAGCAGAGAACAGTAAAGTAGGTGGGGAATAAAAAAAACCCCACAACCTGCTTATTACATTTGTGAAAGGCTGCTACAAAGCAGCATGCATCATACGTGTGTGAAAACGGTTTCATGCTTTCGTTACCTGTCAGGACTAGAATTTGGTGCTTAGTTTTCTTCACAAAATTTAATTTGATGATCTAATTTAAAAGGAGGTATTGCTTCAGATGCTCATTAAGTTTTCAAGTCAGGGAAGAACTGATGAACTCTCTTCGATTTTTAAAGTAAGAAAAGCTGAGCCACTTTCAGTTTGTCTTTCCAGATTCCTTCTGCATTCTTTCTGATCACCCAAGAAGAATGAAAACCTTTTATAATAGAAAGGAAGGAATTCCTAGAAGGCAGGCATGTCTCCCTTTGTAACACAATTATCAGGCCAGTCGGAAGGAACTTGCTCACCTGCTTCTTGCAAAGCTGAAAGAGAAACATTCCCTGGGGTTACAGGAGAGCAGAGGGATGCCAGTCCAACTACTCGATCCCTTCTTCTCTTCCCACCCCCTCACTCTGACCCCGGAGCATTCGCCTTTTGTACAACCCAAAACTGCCAGTACATTATCAGAGAGGAGGAGAACCCCTGCAAATAATTTGTTTTCCCCTTCTGTGTACAAAACAGCCTTGGCACAGCCTCCCTGAAGTTAGGCTACAGAAAAATACAGTCTAGCCTACATATGTTGATGCAGCCGGTTCCTGTCAGTAAAAACCTCACAATATTCATGTCAACAGCATTTCACTGGAACTAAGAAACATAGCCAAAGTGGTACATTTTTTTCTTTTAAAGGAAAAGAAACAAATGCCTTAATATAGAAAGAATATACGTGCTCTAGCTTCTATATCTGCAAATGAATACACCCAGGCACGTGCACACACATGAAAAACACTTCCAGAGCTGTCTATGGCGCCAGAAGCAGAGTTGCTTGTCTCGCTAATAAATTCTTGGGCCTGTCCCTCTGCTGAAATAAATTGCAATACCTCTACTGAAAAAAGCAACTGTAGGACAGAGAATTGTACATCATCAGAGGAACTGATCTATATCAGAGGCTCAATGTAAACATACCTCCCCCCTGAGTTTACACGCTGCAAAAACCAGCTTCGGAATAGAAGTTAAAATTGGACCCCAGAAGGGCATATTTTAACATGCCAAAAGCCAGAATGTTCTAAGGAAGTAAGAGACCAGGCTAAGTGGAATCATCTGAAAATGCAACTTCAGTATTTGCAAACACATTTTTTCACCGTCATCTGTCCTTATACCTCAAAACAGTGACTAATTTCCAATAACCATAACCTTAGAATTGTGCGTACCATACACTCTTCTGGTCCCCTATATCCTCAGATTTTCCTTCCACTTCCCTTCCTCTCTCCACCCAAAACAACTTTACTTGGAGGAAAGCTGTATTTGGCCACTACAGCCCAGGCACATCTGAATTAAACAGCATCCTGTGGAGCTTTCACTTGATGAGCTGAGCAAAACCAGTAGAAGGTCAAAACTACATCTTCAGGAATCCTCCCTCTGCCAAAGTAAGTAAAATTCACTCTTTGGCTGGTAGTTGTCTGCAGCTACCGTTGTACGCTCAGCGCTGCAGCGAAATCTTAGCACGCCACATGCAGCAACCACCAAGCACACATCAAAAAAAAAATCAAACTGGACATTTCTTTCCCATGTTTGAGCCTCCACAGCAGCCTGGCTGAGTCACAAGCTGTTCTGAGTGAAGCTTTCAGAAGCAGTCAGGTCACAAATGAGCCTACTCACCATTGATCTTCAGTGGGAAATAAGTACCTAACCCATTTAGACAAGAGAAGTGAAAGGCTAAGCCACTTGGGTGTTCCTCTAAATTGCCATGCGGTTAGTGCTCCAGAAGGGATAGGCCAAAGCATGAAAACAGTAATCAGTAAGATTTGCATAGGGGGAGGAAAAAAAAAACCCCAAACCTGTCCCACCTGCAGACATTCCATCTTGAAAGGGGACCGCCCCCCTCCCCTCCAAAACCTCCTATTGCATAGCTAACACCATGCTCAGCCTGATCAGGAGCCCTGCAAGGAAAGCCTGGGATGTTCTCAAGCAAGTGCTGGAGTTCAGTCTGCGATGCTTATCTGAGTACAGTCACTGCAGCTGTTATGATGCTGTTTGCAACCACCTGCTACTGAAAAAGCATCACAGACATGAGATCATGAGACACGGAGCAATATTTTTTGTTTTATAAAGAGGGTGACATACCTGATAGGGACTCGAACAGAAGCAGTAGTAATTATTTGGCAGAATAGCTGAAGTGAGTTCATTAAAAAGGATACATTTCCACATCCTTAAGTAATATTACTGGTCATTTCACTTGGACTTTGGACTGAGCACGTTCTACAGAAATGCAAAGGCTTGAGTCATGAAATGGAGTCCCGCCCATGCATTCTGCTTAACCACTCCGTTCTCAAACCCCAGCTCACTAGCTTCTTGTTTCTGTTAAAAAGCAAGTGCTACAAGGGGTGCCAGTCTGGAGGAGAATTCCATTGTCAGGTAGGACTGTGCGTGGCATGTTGTTCATCTCATTATGAAAGAGGTACAAAGCATCAGGTGTTAAGAATCAGAGCAAAGCAGAGTATGGCAACACAGAAAGAGCAGTTCAGCATGAGTAAGACAACAAACCCTCACAGTTTTAATGTTGTTTATTTTTAACCCGTGTGAGTTATAATCAGCTCTTTTAACATCATCTTCTACTGAGAAGTCAGTGATTTCTTTTTAAAGGAAAGACTGCAAGCGTAGGCAATTAGCTCCTCTTTGAGAATCTCTGGGCTGGGAAAGAAGCAAGGAGGAATTCTTCCCAGAGGCTCTGGCACTCAATCCCACCTACTTTCAGTGGGAACTGGATGCTGCATGCCTGTGGGTGTGTTTGAAAATCCCACGACTTGTTACTTGCTGATTCTCTACCACAGACCACAGATACCAAAGAAACCTGGAATTCACCTGGTTGCCAAAGGAGTTCAGTGTCCACTGATGCCAGCAGAGAGGCCTCCAGTTCACTGTCTGCCCCTACACTGCAGAGTTCATGCAATCTTTCTCTCTATTTAACAAAAAAAACCAACTCGTAAACTACACAGAGAATCTGGCTATGTGCAGGCTGGGGAGAAGGGGGTTTCCACAGCACACACCCTGCACACAGCTGACAAACAGTCTCACCTTTGGAAGCAAGCACACAGCAGTAAAAGGGCTTGCTGAGGAACCACCACCCTCTTGGTTTGCCTCGTAAAAAGGTTAAAAACAGATGTCTCCGTGGCTGTCAACCTACCGCCTTCCACCAGCACTGAATTAAAACTCAAAATGAAAAAGAGCGTTACAGTTAGGTTGTGCTCCAGTACGTTACTCAGCCCCCACCACAGATGCGATGCTGTTGAAGTTGTGGGCTCGGTGCGGGACGCCGGGCTGCTCCTCAGGCAGGAGGGGAGCGTGGCAGGGGCCCTGCCTTCGGCCCAGCCGAGGCACGCACGCTTCAGGCACGGCAGCGGGTCGAGGGGCAGCATCCCGCACCAGCTGCCTGCGAACTACAGCGCTGGGGCTCAGCTCCAAACTTTATTCTTTTGTGCAACTGTAATGATTATTGAATGATTTGGGTCCAAAGGCCTGCCCGTCGGCGGACCGGCAGGGACAAGGCTCTTTGTGGGGAGAAGCGGGGCCGTTCCCGCCAGGAGAGCCCCGGGGCAGGCGGGACCCAGCCGGGCTCGCTGCGCTAAGGCACGGCCGGGTAAACAACAGGTTTAGCAGGTCCCTTTAAATCCCTTTAGCTACAGGCATCCGGAGATGGCTGTACCAGAGGAGACGGCGACTTGTATCTCGTGAAAGCGGGAGCGCGACTACGAGCATTTCCCTGGCGCAAAACTGCAAGTTTA
>VZTV01044317.1:3460-17988 GCA_013400875.1 Anhinga rufa | reverse complement strand
CATTCTGTGATTCTGTTATTCATCCTGACCCAAGCTAAAGCTTTGATACAAACTATTCCTCAGGTATGTTTCCATCCATCACTTCTTTTAACAACTGAGCTTCTTGTTTTGCAAGAGAGATCCCTTTTGTACTGAAGGTGATCTGCAAGTACAAATACATTTTAAATGATGTGCTTGAGGAATTTAACAATTAATCTCTTGAGGAAGTATGGACCAACAGAGTTACCGTTTGTTTATTATAAGCTTAATTGTTTGTAAAATATATTGAACATTATTTTCCAATTATAATGTGTAAAGTATGGACATTTATATTTCTCTAGGCACTATCTCAGATCTAGATGGTCTCTCCCTGTGCACTCAAAAACATTAATTTTATTTGTCATTGGGGCTGGGTAAGCTGCTGAAGAATTAACTGAGCTTTTGTATGTGCAAATCTTGTGGGCAACTATTTGTTTTAAATTCTTTTGTTTCACAAAAATGTGTTCAGCTGAAACCTCCTTTCTTTTTTGACTTCTTATGACCAACAGTTTTTTTTAACACACTGAAATAAACAGACTTTGCAATGTGTTATTGTAAAAGCAAAGAATTGCAGGCACCTAAGAAAAGCAGATGTATTTTAACATCTTTGATTGAAAAATCAGTATCTTGCAACTGAAAGAAAAAAGGAAGGTTATAATGTCTGTATGAAACAGCATCTATTATCAAAAGTTCATAGTAGGCCTGCGCTAAACTGCTTTACTGACCATATCTATAGATTTGCCCTTGGTTGACAGCAGACAGTTTTTCTTAGGTAGTAAAAACATTGAGGTTTTTTTGTCTGTCCTTCACTTTTTCTCCTGGGCTTCTAGAACAGGGTGACTATGTGGCAAGCTCTGACACAAGTATCTTTCGTGCTGCTCGAGATTCATTGTCATATGTGTTCTGCTTGGATTTTTTTATGGACTTATATTCTAGAAAGGCATTTATAAAGATATTCAAGAAAACTCTACTTATATGCCTTACTCTACATAAGGCACATCAAGAGTTAGCTCTATACTACAGAGAGATAAGGATGATGTAGACTCCCTTCCTTAGGTAAACCACTGTTTTCTATGATGTTTAAGCAATGAAAACATCCTGGTCCACATTTTATGATGTTTGCCTACTTACTTAATGTGTTTATAACATTATTACCCACCAGTTGGGAACTGCTGTAGGGCAGTAAGTATGAAAATGGAGTTGTAAGAGCTGGTTGGAGCAAGTGGGTGGCTGGTTGAGGAAGGGTCACTTCATCCAATGTCTTTGAGTGGTGGGTTCATTCTGGAGTGATGTCATTTAGCATTGCAAGTGGCTGCGTATGTATGGCTCTTGGACTGCTGGGTTCAGTGGTGCGTGTCAGGGGCTATGGTGCAAGGGGTGCACTAGGAACGCTCTGCCTGCCACCCACCAGGTCTTGCCCTACTTTTCCAGCTCCACGTTCCTCCCATGTTCAGCCTGGGTACACCTCTGCAGTTCTGTTGCCTCACATGTAGTAGTTGTGTCCTGGTCACGTTTTTCCAGTAATTCATCACTTTTTCTTCACTGTTTTACATAAATTTATGTTATTATTCCATAACTATTTCAATTGTAGCTTCTTCTTTTATCAGGTGGTTTAGTTGTGGGCACATTTGGGGGAGTATTTGTAGAATGGAATAATTGATATTTTTACTAATGATTCTTCAGAGGATTAGTAAAGATTCCTCAAAGCTTTCATACATGTATGACCTGAATATTTGTATCTGCATGCAACCCTAGAACACCCCTCTAGTGAAAACACTTGATAATTACAAGGATTTGAATGAGTGCTTGAACATTTTGAAACTTTTAACTTCTTTTTCTGATCCGGTGCCTGTCAGTCCTTGCATTGGTCACACACTGGATGACACAGACATGTGCTAGGACATGGAGTAGTGTGTGTTTGCTTGCTAGGGAACTTTAGAGTGTCTGTTCCTGTGATGAAGTGTGACTGCAGAATGAATCTGTGACTGGCAGAATGTGCCTTCTACTGGTGGACTCCAGCTGCAGCACATCAGCTTAGTACCACTCCTGCTGGGGGGCCTTGTGGGCCAGACATAGTTAACTGGCAGATCACAGCCTAGGTCAGTTGGCCACTGTGTTCTTGGTGAGATCCTGGGCTAGGAAAGGTTCCCTAGTTGTCCAGTGCTGACGGAAGAGGCAGGCACCATGACAGGGGGATGTGAGGTGGAAAATACAATGTTTGGGACTTGAGAGAACTGAACTTATAATCAGAATTTTCAAAAAAAAGCATCTGAGATGTTGCTATAAAACTATTTTGAGGACCTATCATTTCTCTGTTTCCCTCTGTTCCTCCATATTTTAAAATTCAGTTCTTTTAGTATCATTTATGGCAATTGTTTTATCTGTATCCTTTAAGTGCATCTTTGTTGCCAGACAGTGGAGTCACCACTCATCTGTCAGCAGTGATATGATTGGATTAATTTGTAAAAAATGATTTTTTGAAGTTTATAATATTGTCTTGATTTCACAAATTATTTTGGTATATTTATGCTGGATATACCTTGTCCCTAACATACCTGCATATTTTTTCCAAGTACATTCTAATGAAAAATCCCAGTATATATAATTATTGTTTATTTCAAACCTAGTGTTTATCATATCTGACAAATAATGTACATGTCTAATAATAAGAAAAAATCAACGAGTGGGCTTTTGATATTTTCTCTGTACAGGAGATAGTTTTGTGAGGGTAAGAGAGTGCCTGAATAGGTATTAGAAATTATCCCAGCATATGCAAATTACCAGCACTTGATATCAAAACAATCTACCTTCACAGGATATTCTTTCCTAAGAATTAGAAAGAAACAAACATGATTTTGTGCTAATGTAAAATTACTGTATACAAAATATTTTTGTGTCTGGAAACGAATTGTGTATAAAGGTCCACTTCATATTCCTGTGCCAGTATACAAAGCTAAACCCTCTTGCTACTCCATATCTAACCAGTTCCATTTCTTCTGCTGCTGTTGTCATAGAGTGAGTAAGGAATTTCTCATTTTCTGATGCCAAATTAATTAGGAGTTCTACTGTAGGTGTAGTTTAGGGAATAAGGCTATCAAAATGCAAAGATTAAAAAGAAATTATATACATCTTTAGTCTCCTGAGCAATATCTTTAATGGTTAAATTTTGTATGTCATTGTTTGGTATTTAGTATCCTGGTAACATAATTAGCACAACAAGACATACAAAACAGATACTCTTGCTGAGTGTTTGTAATCTAATACCAGGAGGAATTGGAGAAGAACTGACCAGACATCAGTTAAAACATAAACTGTGTCCTTTTTTCTAATCGGGTCTGCGAATTAATAATATTTCTCTTTATGTAGTTCTGTATACATGAATTCTGTAATTCTGAGTATTTTAATTAACAGCTCGCTTACAGATGGATTTAGTGAATTTTTGAGCAACAGAAAGACTTGTAAAGGCTTTGGTTCATGCCACTGGAGATTTCATGGTCTGTATTGAGTTTGATATGAAACCTGAAAGTTGGTCTCTTCCTTGATTAACATGCCTGCCTTGTTCTGTAGGGTAGCTGCTCTTTGGTCTGTGGGGAGGCTGGGAGGATGGGACGAGATGCCAGTACTGAAGCTTTTAATGAGGCATGTTAGTCTCATTAAAAACTTGTTGCTGCATACTAAATTGACTTACTGGAAACATCAACAACTTTTACCTTTGACTAAAAATTATAAAAAAATATTCTTTGGGGGTTGCTTTTTTTTCTTCAGCTGTCACTGTTCACAGGTTCAGGCCCTTCTGATCAGCCACGAAGGCCAGAGACTTCCTTTTGGTTTAAATGAGTCTAAGGAATTTAGGGAAACCACACAAATTATGAGTGGCAACAATATTCAGAATTGGCAGTATTATGTCAGTGACAGAAAGGAGCATCAGGATCTGTTTTGCTTGAATAAAATCTATATTGATCCCATAATTGTGTGTGTTGTAGGCAGTGTAGGGTATAGCATCATACAACTTGGAGAAGAAATGGGAGCTGTTCTTGGGATCTAGAAGCAACACAGGTGTGATCTATTTTGGAGCATTGCACAGGTTAAGCGCCTGGGTAGATAAGGCCATGCCACTGTCTGATTTATCCCAGCTGAAGAGCTGGTCCCTAATCCAGTGCCCCAAAACTATGACAGATCCCAAGTGAAACATGTGTTTTTCCGGGGCTTAGCTAGATGGGGTGAGACTTACCCCAAGATGCACAGGGAATATGAACTCCATGTCACTTATCATAGCTGAAAAGTAGGGTGATTTACCTTGATGGCGATCAGAGTGGCTTTAAATACTTTGGGAATTCTGTAGGAGCTTTGCAGTCTAGAAGGCTCCCTGAATCAGTATATGACCTTTTGTTCTGGCACAGTACATTTCCGGCTCATCTATGCTTTATGTGGGCTGAGAAGCTTGTGTACTGCCGTGGTGTTGTGACCTATTTATGTAAGCTTGGAAATCCAGTCAGTTAATAGCAGTTTGAGTAGTGTTTTGTATCCACACCAGTAGAAAGGCTAGTAGTCTCTTGCTCAAGGCTGGTTTGTACTATCCAGTGTACCATCTAGCAATGCAAAGTAGCCAGGGAAACGTAGATTATCCAGGTCAGTTACTGTGTAGGATAACTGAAATGGCTTGTACTGACCAAACACCTCAGTGAGTTTGACTCTGCATCTTTTGTCAAAGTGTATAAAAATGCCCATTTAAAAAAAGTTGCATTTCTATAAAATAGGTAAGATAAGATGTTTCCTATGCTGTAACAGCTTTAGAAAACTTATTGTTCTAATTTGCTTTTGATCACTGAACCTTGAACATTCCTTTCTTTCACATCACAGGGTGGTGAAGGTGTGTATAAATGGGGTTTTGGTTCTTTTGACCCCAGTTCTACCCTAGGGGAATGCAAATATTTGCTCTCAATTTTCCTGGGCACATTGATTAACCAACAAGCTACTCTAACAAACTGGCAAAGCCATGGCTCATTGCATGAGCTGATAAATTTGGAATGTGACATTGTGTTGAAATATTTGAAACTTCAAAAGGTTAGTTATAAAGTGACATGAGTAATGAGTGAGATGTTCATGGCACCCAAGACTATATTAATACAGCAGTAAGAAAGGCCAGCTCTTAAACTTGTATAAATCAAACCATCACAGAGCATCTGGTTCAGGGAGGTTACACTTTTTTGACTGTTGTTTTGTTGCCATCCGGTATGGCTTTAAAAATACGTGTAAACCTGTAAATCTTGCAGTTGTTCAGTTGCTCCCTATGATGGGGGCACTTCTGGTAAGAAAAGGAAATAAATCAGTCGTACCATTTCTTAGCTATGGATAACTAGCCTGTGCCTTCATGGCAGCCTGTGAAAGTGCTGCCAGACCTCTGTATTTAGCCTGTCTCCAATTATTTTGTATACATTAGAAGGAAAAGAAACGCTAAGAATCGCACATTTCTGTTTGAAACTATTCTCAAGTGCATAAAAATCTCCTCTTCAGAAACTAAATACGCAGCATGGTAAGTTCAGAGGACAATTAAAATACTATTTAATGAACTGGCATATTTTTCTGATATACAAGGATTGATTCTGTGAAGTGTGACATGCCTCTTGCAAGTCCTGAGTAGCCAACAGGAGGTTTGGTAGTTTGCTGTGTCTGTCCCACTGTCCAGTCTATATTTAAATAATAAGTGTGAAAAGTATAATGTAGCATTTGTAAAAGCAAAAACTTTTTGCATGGGGAATCAGCAAATAGGTTCACACCAACCAAAACAAATACGCATCATTTTGCTACATCTCCGTTTTAGGAATTATATTTTTTACTTTTTAGTGGTTAACACATTTCTGAAGAAAGAAACGAAAACAGTTCTTTTTATATCTGTGTATTTCAAACCAATGGGTGGGTTGCTGAGAGTCCTTACATGAACAGCTATTCTCAATTACTGTTTCCCTGTAATGCCGTATATGTAACATTCTCTTCCCAATGTAACACTTCTTTGAGTTAGAAGCATTGCACGAGCAAGTCCATCCCTAGTGTTCTAAAAAGGAGTATCATGTTTTTAATTGATCTTCAGTCTTTCATGTGGTCAGCTAAACATAAACATAATAGAAATTTTTGTGTGAAAATGATATTAAATTGGTGTATATATGTATGCATATATACACGATATATAAGTGCACACATGTGGATATGCACACACAAATTCAAAATGGTTTTCTTATAAAAGCTATTTTTCATGTGCGTACATATGATAGTATATCTGCGGTAATGGTTTGGCTGCTGATCATTTTGTTTTGTTTTTTTTTTTGCCAACAGTCAACAGTGGAAGATGTAAGTACCTACAGTAGATTGTGCAATGTGTTGTATGCTTGCTAAGTATTTTGTCTGTTTGTTAAATTTAATATTTAGCATATTTTTTAGTATAAGGGAAAAATGTATATAGTGTTGTTATAAAGCAGCTGTGATGGAGTGGATTTTTTTACTATGTTTCAGTTAGATGTTGATCTGCATCTTGGCCTTGTATTTTCAAAGGGATGTTAGGCGGCATTCAGCTGCAGCTAACATTCAGCAACACAAATTCAAGCACAGTGAATTAGGACTGAAGATGAAAGCTGGGCTCTAAGAGACTCTCTGTAAAATGTGTTCTGAAATTCGAGTGTTTACAGAGATCTCAAAACACTGCAGATCGATCCCCACTCCCAGAATCTAGCCTTTGTTGAGTTTAGCAGCTTTGTTTTTCCCAGACTCTGCAAGGTGCTTTGCAAAGTTATTTCACAGGTGGTAACCCCTCTCTGAAACAAGAAAGATCCACACTCCTGGTGGTATAAGGGGCACTGTGGGAAATAACAAATTCTTTGTAGAATACAAAGGTAAAAATTATGGTGGTTTTGAGTGGCTGTGATCCCATGGTGTATTTCCAACTGTGTTTAGCTCTTGTCGCCTTGCAAATTCTCGTTTCATTGATTGCCTCCAGCTTACTTAAAGCTCCCTCAGAGTTTCAACTAATACAATGCTTTCTCCTTCCTCCCCTAAATGCTTTGTGTTGCTGCTGTATGTTGTTGTGTAATATCTCAGATGAGTATCTCATCACGAATTATGAAATGTTGGCAACGTTTCTCAGTAGGATATGGAAGCTGCCCTTGAATAGGTCTTTTCAAACAAACTGAAAATGTTTGAAATTTAAAGATAAAATCATAATGGGACCAGACCATTGATTAATGTAAATCTGCTTACAATTGCTGACGTAAATGGGGAAGGGCTGATTTACATCAGCTGAGAATGCGGCCGGTGAAATTAAAAGAAAATAAAAGGTTTAGGGGCTCGTAATGCAGGTCTCCTTAATGTAAGCACAAACTTTCACCCAAGACCACATCACTGTTAATATGTAACCCTGCAGTGCCAGAGGGGTCAGGCTATTCCAGACGCTGCAATACTGTGGTACCTCCTACAAACAAAATAGAAGCAGAACCATGTATTCTTTAATTAAATCCTGGACCAGGTCTTCCGCTGGGGTGATTTGGCATAACTCCATGTACTTCAAAGGAACTAAATTGATTTACAGTGGCTGAGCACTGGGTCTTTATTAATGGATACTTCTGGATATTGAACTTATGTGGCTTGCTTTTCATAACCATAAATAGCTTAACATTGTTCAGACAGAAGTTGTTCTAAACTCTATGAGGTAGTAATTTGTGCCAAATAAAAAAAAAAAAGAACAGGAAAGTAAGGTTAATGAGAAGAATCATGTATAGGGTGTTTTGTTCGTTTGTTTCTCTCTCTTTTTTTTCTTTGAAATCACTGCACTATAAATCTAGCCAAACTTTTTTTAAGAGAGTTGCTTCAGTGGAGCAGGCTAGGGTAGCTTGTGCTGAGTTTTTGCGCTGCTGTACTTGAAGAGCTTGATATACTATGCTGTAGTCAGAACGTACATTGGGCATCTGTAACAGTTACCTCTTGTGCATTGTGGTATATTAGATTATACTATATTGTGGTTGCTTGATGTCTGCATGCTTGCCAGCTTCAAAATGAAAGGTGTTGTACACAGCTCATTTGCAGTGCAGGCACTTCCCTCTGTTGTTTTCAATTTTTCTTATAATTTATGTATTTATTTTCTCCTTTCCTCTCTCTCATTTGCAGCATCAGAGAGTCCCTGTGTCCTGGATTAATACACAGTTTATCTTTCTTTTGGCCCCTGAAGCAGAGCAGGTATAAAATGTGCCTTCAGGAGGCAAGGAGTCCCAAAGATGTTAGTTATCACTCCTCTTCCAGACAGACAACAATAGCCTAAACATCTGCCTAAGAGCATGTGGGACCCCAAGAGAAGATGCAGTACACTTGCCCCCGCTGTTTGTCAGGTGTGGCAAAAGATTCTTCAGAGAGTTCTGTGCCACTGTGGTCCAGCATCTGCTTAATCTAGTCTGGACTACTCAGTTCCAATCTCCTAGAAACTGAGGTCTTGTCTATGCACTGTGCTAAGTACTTGTGAGTGTTTTAATAGTATCATAGTCATCTTAGTGTTTCCATGCACTGATTTTTGTGGTGCTACATTAACAAATGTGATATTGCACTAACACACTCTTCACTTTTTAATATAGGAGGAACATTTGATTTAAACATGCTTAGGAAAACAATGCAAGATTGTATTTTCTTCAGGTTTAGGCCATATTTAGGTAGAAAAGACAAATATTAAGTCTCTACCCAAGCTTGACCCATCCTACTGTCCCCTGCAGTTTGCTTGTTTAAGAACAGGGCTGACTTGTTAGGTCACAGAAGGCTGCCAGAAATATTAATGACTCTTTGAGAGAGTAACCCAAACGACAGTCTTGCAAGCTGATGCCACAGTGTCTATTATTGGCAGAAATATAATCCTTCAAATAATAAATGAGCTCTTAACATCTGTCAGGTTGCTTGTTTTCTCAGGGGCCCAGTGATTGGACTGCATGCAATAACATGATAGCCTTCTGAGGAGCCTGCATCAAGATTACCGGTTTCATCAGCTTGCAGGAGCAACTAAATAATTGGGCACACCTGGGACTATCCTAAAGAGCTCCTTTATGCTTAGCGAATGCTTTCTAACTAGTTCCAGTAAAGTGTGCATTGTTGAAACCGTTGAAACCAGTGTTGCAGACTGGATCAGAGAACTTAGTTTGACGGACTGTTTGGAGTGTGTGAGAGCTTGAGTATAGGTATCAACAACGTAAGTGAGTATCAGGAATGCATAAGGGATCAACTTTTAGAAAAAGCATTATAAGGCTTTACTAGTTATATATAGGATACTTTATAGGGGGTTAGCCTGGCAACCTAGCAGCCATGCAGAAAGGTGTAAGGGCAGCCTAAGTTAAGTCATTCCTGTTTTGGATGCAATCTGTGTTTGGAGCCTAAATATTAGGACCTGATGTTATCGAAATAAATCAGTATTGCCTCAGCCTTCAGTGGCATGCTCTTAAGAAAGTTACCTTATTTTTTCTGTATTCTGAAGCTCTCTATTAGATTGCTTACATTGTGCAAATAACACTTAATGGCTGACAGCAGCAATAAAATGTTTTCAGGTGTTGCAGTTCAAGTTGTGTTTTCTTTTCTTCCTAGAGACTCAGTACATTTTCCTCTCAAATTTTGGTGACAGTTATGCTCTGAAAAATGTGCTTTAAATGTTTCTACAAGAATGGCTGAGCTCCTAAATTATTTGGCAGTCTCCAAAAATTTCTTTTCCTCCCCTAATGAGCTGTATTGGACTGCAATATGGAGACCAGGGGGGTAAAGCCCCTCCCACTGTAAGGGAAGATCAGGTCCATGACCTCCTGAGGAACCTGGACATACACAAGGCTGTGGGACCTGATGAGATGCATCCCAGAGTCCTGAGGGAACTCGCTGATGTAGTTGCCAAGCCACTCTCCATGATAGTTGAAAAGTCATGGCAGTCAGGTGAAGTCCCTGGGCACTGGAAGAAGGGGAACACTGTGCCCATCTTTAAAAAGGGTAGAAAGGAGGACCCAGGGAACTACCGATCTGTCAGCCTCACCTCTGTGCCTGGGAAGATCATGGAACAGATGCTCCTAGAAGCTGTGCTAAGGCACATGGAGGACAGGGAGGTGCTCCGGGGCAGCCAGCATGGCTTCACCAAGGGCAAGTCCTGCCTGACCAACCTAGTGGCCTTCTATGATGGCATGACTGCATCAGTGGACAAGGGAAGAGCTATGGATGTCATCTATCTGGGCTTCTGTAAGGCCTTCAACACAGTCCACCACAGCATCCTTCTCTCTAAACTGGAGAGACATGGATTTGATGGGTGGACTGTTCAGTGGATAAGGAACTGGCTGGACGGTCACATCCAGAGGGTAGTGGTGAATGGCTCTATGTCCAGATAGAGACCAGTGATGAGCGGCATCCCTCAGGGGTCCGTACTGGGACCAGTACTGTTTAATATCTTCATCAACATCATAGACAGTGGAATCGAGTGCACCCTCAGCAAGTTTGCAGATGACACCAAGCTGAGTGGTGCAGCTGACACACCTGAGGGACGGGATGTCATCCAGGGAGACCTGGACAGGCTGGAGAGGTGGGCTTGTGAGAAACTCATGAGGTTCAACAAGGCCAAGTGCAAGGTCCGGCACCTGGGTTGGGGCAACCCCCGGTATCCATACAGGCTGGGGGATGGAGGGATGGAGAGCAGCCCTGCGGAGAAGGGCTTGGGGGTGCTGGTGAGCGAAAAGCTGGGCATGAGCCAGCAATGTGCGCTGGCAGCCCAGACAGCCAGCCGTGCCCTGGGCTGCATCCCCAGCAGCGTGGGCAGCAGGGCGAGGGAGGGGATTCTGCCCCTCTGCCCCGCTCGGGTGAGACCCCCCTGCAGCGCTGCGTCCAGCTCTGGAACCCCCAGCACAAGAAGGACTCAGTGCAGCAGTAACATCTTTCTTGCTGTCTCTCCTCTTGTAGAAGTCTCTGGCCAAAATATCCCTTTGCACTGAGCTTCAGATCATCGTGACCCTACTGCTGCTGATTGCTTCTGTTCAGTCACTGTGCTGTGCAAAGGCTAATTCTGCCTTCCTCTGTCCACAATCAGTGTAGGCTCTCAGAAAATGAAAGACTGAGAGGGCTACAGTGCTCATAAGTGCCTTTGAGAAAGGTGAGAAGTTGAAGTGAGTTGAATTCAGAATAGATACGCTTCTTTTTTAGCAGACATTGAGAACAGATTTCGTTAAATCAATTCACCTGTTGCCGTCTTTCACTTGAAGTGATTGTACATCAAGGAATGCCAGTTTTGCTTTTCTTTTGTTGTTTGTTTGGTTTTTTTTTTTCTAAGAGAGCTATTTTAGCTCTATAATTTATGTGCTTGGTGCAGAGTTTGCTGTGTGAGGTTCTTTGGGTTATGTGGGAAGTCAGATTTGATTATTTTAATAATCATTCTTGTTTAGTTTGAAATATCTAGTAGGTTGAGTGCCTCTCTTGCTTTTTTCATTATAAAGAAGAGAAAGATGTGGGAGCACTCCCATCAGTAGTAAATGAATTTGTCTGAAAATCCATGCAAAGACTTAAAGCACTGGAGTCCAGACCATTTTCCATAAATTAAACGACAAGTATTGGTTACGTTAGCAGAGAGTGTGATAACGCTGCAACACATCACATCATTAGACTGCTTTACAGAGCGACTGGAACATTGCCAGTTTAAATAAACTTTGTACATCTATTTGAAAGCATATGCCTGTGCATGCCAGCTATTTAGTCCTTTTATAGTGTTTTTCAGAAATGTAGCCAACTTGTTAATGCATATACTGTGGCTTTCTAATGTTTGTCTGGGTTTGACACCTTATTTTGATTTTCTAATCATGGAGAATTAAAAAAAAATATTCCTAATAATTTTGGAGTTTGGTTTTATATATATATATTTTTTTAATTTGAAAGTGTGTTTATAAATGCAATAGGGAATCCTAGCTAGGCAGTATTGCATAACTTTCTGTTCAGTATAATGGCACTAATATTGAGCCACCTGATTGATCTCAATGCAATGTCTGTTCAAAGGAGTACAGGGAAGAATCATAGAATCATTAAGGTTGGAAAAGACCTCTAAGATCATCATAATGCTGGGAATTAAGTAGTCTATGATTTATTCTGAGAGCTAAAAATCTGCAGTTCCCCTCACTTGTGAATCATTGCCTTAAAATGAGGATAGTGTTCAGCAACCTTTATAAACTGCTGATGGATTTGATTGTAAAGACCCGTACAGAGCAAAAGTACTTATTACATAATAGCAGAGACACCTAGAGATGGCATTTATTGTTAAAGACAGAAGATAACCATGGCCCAGGCAATTAGACTATGAGCCGTAAGGACTAGAACAGCAAGAACAGCGTTTGGAAGTGTTACTTTATGTCTCTAAGAACAACAGCTGAGAAGTCAGCAAAGATGTCGATACAATTCTGACCGCTCAGTGGAAACTATACGTTGTGCCATGCTGCACTCTGGTATAGTATGCTGTGGTTGTTATTCAACAGGTATATGAACCTGCAGCAGTAATTATGTATGCTCTGTAGAAGGTGAAGCTGGAATGGAATAAAATGCATGTTTTAAAAACAGGAACTTCCTTCTGGAGATTTGCTGCCCCGTTTGCTGGTGGTGGTCAGGGCAAACTCTTTCCCAATGTGAAGACCGAGTAATTTCTGTCTTTTTGTCCTTGCAGGTCAAGCCAGTCACTCACAGTAGAATCACTGTGTCAGCACGGTTTCGAAAACCACTCCAGGAACCGTACACTATTTTGTAAGTAGAATTTTCAGTTAGTGAACTGCCATTTTGCGGGGGTGTGGTGTCTTAACTTCAGATGAGTTCTGCTTAAAATATTCCTCCAAATTATTTTACTTTGCTTTATTTCAGCCTGATTGCTAACGGAGACCTTATGAGCCCTGTAGTGCGCCTCCTCATTCCCAGGAAAACACTGAATCACTGGGATCATATTCTCGAGATGGTTACAGGAAAAGTAACTCTCAGAAGTGGAGCTGTTCACAGGTATTAGGAAACTAAATATTTGCAAGATGCATTTGATATGCATAGATATGTTTTTAAAACTCCATAGGTAGATAAAATGGATCATTCCTGCTTCATGGGAAATTCTACTATAAGAAAATGAAAATAAATTAAAAAGCCACAAAATGGAAATACATTGATTCCAAGTAACCTTCAGCTTTTATTTTAACTGCTATTTAAAAAAAGAAAAACCTCAGTTTGTTTCAACTGTTATTTCTTGATTAAATATTATAGATTCTTTGCGTTTTGAAGACCTGTGCTATGACTAGGATGTGCTTTATACTCAGCCAGCTCAGCTTCCTAATAAGAGCCGAGGCCAAAGTTGTAGTTGGGGGTTTGCCAGTTCCAGTATCTCAGCTGGTCTGAGTTTTGTGGTATCCCAGCAATAGGATGTGACCTCTTTGATAGCTAAGTTTCAGTCCCTTAAGGCTTTTACAATATAAAATAAGCTCTCTAAAATAGGATTTGGTAGTTGTTGCAATTTTTAGAGCAAAATGATGTATGCAGTTTCCATTAGAAACATTGCAGTGTAAGCAGCCTGCCAAGGTGTGTACTGGCAAATGACTGACATTCCAGTGTTGCCCCATGCAGAGGACATTATAGAAATCCATTCCTCAGATGGGAAAGGGCCTTTTGTGGAAGATCATTCTTCACAGCTTACGCAATGTCTGAGGCTAAGCTTCCAAAATCTTTCTCAAATCACTGAAGGTAAAATAGTCTTTCAGTTCTCCTGATTTCTCTCCCAGAGCTGATACAGACAATAAAAGATTAAGGTAATGCTATCTGTTGACTGTTAGCTCTCATCTAATTTTTCCTCTCAGCCTTGAATTTCTCTTCTATTATCTGGCTACTTAGCACTTTTACTTGCGGTAAAGTAAACCTATGCACATGTTGAAGCTTTCTGGATCTGATTCTCAGCTAGCGCAACTGAGAAGCGAGCAGAGTAACAGCTGTTTACAACATACTAATTCTTTCTGCTCTCAGGTTGTTTAGCAATTTAAAAAAAATCTTTCATGTTTTATTCTTATTACTTGGTGTCACTCCGTGGTGAAACTGAATGATGTACATGAAAGCATAAATCATTCTGTTCATAGCTAGGATTGCTTTTGAGAAGTTCCCTTCAGCGCTCAGTTTTAATCCTTTAAAAAATAAGATAATGAACATGACATTTTGAATTATTTAATGTTTTCCTTTTTCTGGTTTTCTATTAACCCAGTTTTCATTTTCTTTTCCTTAAAATGCTAGGAGTACATATTAAATACGTTAGTAAAGTGATCGTTGTTCTTTAATAAGTTACGCATTAATTGCTGGGGTTTACTGAAACTGTGTTAGCATTAGGGGAGGTCCTGTAAGATGCTGGGAAGATATAATTTCTCATTAAAGAAGGATAAGTGGAATTACGAGAACCCTGCATTATGTATTTGGGTATTCGGCAGTTTTTCTTTTCTGTGTTATTAAAAGACATACAAAGGTGCCAAGTCTTA
>VZTV01044313.1:27130-38019 GCA_013400875.1 Anhinga rufa | reverse complement strand
GGCCTCAGGCTGCGCCAGGGGAGGGTTAGGCTGGAGATTAGGAAAAATGTCTTTACTGACAGAGTGGTCAGGCCCTGGCACAGGCTGCCCAGAGCGGTGGGGGAGTCACCGTCCCTGGGGGTGTTCAGAAGATGTGTAGATATGGCACTTAGGGACATGGCTTAGTGGTGGACTTGGCTAGGTTGCTAGGTTAATGATTGGAGTTGACCTTAAAGGTCTTCTCCAACCTAAATGATTCCATGATTCTATTCAACAGAACAGAAAAAGGGGTCTTTATCTTAAAAGAGGATAGATTCCCTTAACTAATAAGGCACATATATCCAATTTCAGTGCTCAGGCAGCAGCAGAGCTCACTAAGGCTGCAGAGACCCACCTCATAGCATCTTGCTTCTCAGACAACACTTCAGATCCTAAGCTTCACATCTTGCATTACCTCTGTGACATAAAACCAAATGAAGAGGAGAGCCAAAAACAGAGATAACATTTCAGAAGGTGTGGAGAAGGACTAGGCAACCGCAACGCCCCTATTCTTTCCAAAGGCCTCCTTTTCCAATTTGAGAATTTTGCACTCTTTGAGCAACTATTTTCACACACAGAAGATAAACACACTTCAGACACACTCTCTCCTAATTTCAGTTTTATGAGCTTAAATGTCACAGGTTTCTGCCTTCCCGGACACTTTCAGCAACCAGAATAAAAAGAAGATGTTCTGTTTCCTCCTAAGCCTTCTCAGAAGGAAAAAAAAACAACAAAAAAACAACCAAACAAAAGAACCCCTGTGTTCTCAGGCAGAACATTTTCATCTGTATGACTACTTTCAACTGTTATCAGGAGATTCTTTCTTAATATACATATTCAATTAACTTTTTTCAATGTCACCATTTTTCCCCCTTTAGCTCAGCCTGGAGAGGTGACAAACATACTAAGGTATTTCTTTACGTGACTTATTATCTCAAACATATCACACAGCAAGCAGGTGAAGAACTGTCAAATTCAGTTTCATTTTTTATAGCCTAATCTCCACTCAAAATGTGATTGGGAGTCTTCCTGTCACAAACTTGGACTGCCCATCTACAGAGCAGACACTGAAGTCACACTGCAGTCCCAGTACACAAGCAGTATTTTCACCGTGCCTTTCTTTCATGCCAACATAGCTGTTACATTTCAGTGAGCCCAATTTTGTTTTGTAAGGCTCCTTTCAATCATGCCAGACCCCAGCAGACAAAGCCTCAACAGTTCAGAGCTCCAGCCATTCCCTACAATTCAATGTCAGGTAACTCAACTCAATAGCCATACTGTTTGGTACAGTCAGCAATTACCACATCCACTCCAACCTCCTTTCGAGGTTTGAGGATTCTATAATTTATTGTTTCATAAAAGACAATTAGCACATTTAATGTTTTAGAGCGGTTAAACAATGTATTCATAGGAAAAAAAATTCAGTAAGGAAACTTTACGTTAGCATCTTAACCTAACGAGAGACACACAGAAAGACTGCAAACAGACGTGCATCTGACCTTGACTTTCAGAAGAAGAGTATCACTTTTTCAGAACATGATGTTTAACAATCAGGTTGAGAAAGACAGTGATGAGGGACCTGGCTGGGCCAAGGAGACCCTAAAGGGTAGCTGGAGGAAGGCGAGGGAGAAATGAGGGATCCAACAGCAGGTATTTGGATGAGTCCCAGCAAGTTATGGTTTGCATAACAAGAGATTTGGATATTTAACTACATTTCTTTCTGCCTGATCTTTTGAACTAGTTGCATTTGGGATGAGAAAGAAATAACAGTCTGGTTTGCTCATTCCTAAGTCAGTGGACCAGTCAAAATTAAAATATATCAATACACAGAAATGAGCTTCACCCTCAGGCATTCTAGGTACTTGCCTCTAGGAAACTCATTAGAGTAATTATCACAGTGCTCTCTCGCTTACAGACTCAGTCACTCTGGCTGGAAGGGACATCAGGAGGTCTGCAGCCCAACCCCTCAGCCTCTTCTCAAAGGACAAGTGCTTCAGCCCCCAACCTCCTTGGTAGCCCTTCACTAAATCCACTCCAGTTCCTCCATGATCTTCCCAGTGATGGAAGGGAGGCTGACCCATTGGTAATTGACTGTAATGTCCTTTTAGCCTTCCTTGAAAACAAGTGTAACACTTGCTTTCTCTCACTTTCCAGTAGCTGGGATTCGTTCTACCACACTTTGCAACTTGACTTCTGGCAAAGCATGATTCTCCATAAGATTAATACCTTTCAGGGTAGAGACATGCAACTAAGCAGCAACACAGTTCCCAAAATCAATTAAATTAGATCCATTTTGTGCATCCCAATAACCGGAAGGGACACTATCAGCTTAGAATCTAGTTAATCTTAAATTAAAGTAACTTCAAACTCCTAAAATCTCCCCCAATCCATTTTTATAAGGCTTCAGCAACTAAGTGACTTTTCAAAACTGAAGCTCATTATACAGAGCAAACAAATCAGGAAGCTAATGAAAAAGAATCAGTTCTCTTCTAATCTCTACTGCAATTCTACCGGTATTATTGATTCTGTTTTAAAAACGCTCCTGACACCAGCCCAAACACCAGACATACAAGCCAGGATGGGGAAAATGCACATTTCTACATCCCCTATACCACAACTAATGTGTGCGATAACGACTACCCAACACAGAAAAGACCAACTGTTCTGCCCCTGGCTTCTCTCTCACCTCCCTGAAAAGAGAACGGTGTCAACCAAGATCCTTCCTTAATTACACCGAGTTTAGTTCCTAGCCTCTCTTTCCACTTGCACATTGTGTATCGCAGTGTCATAACCTCAAGTTGCTCTCTGCTGTAGTTATCCAAATTGTCTCCGCCATCTCTCTTTTAGTGTGCTCATAATAAAAATACAATCTATGCTGAAGGTCCAGAAAAACCTAAGCTACTAGCTTCTTTCAGGAATAATCCTTGTTTTCAGATCTACTTCTGCTACCCTTCCATTAAAAAAAAAATAAAATAATTACAGAGTACCTGAATGTTCCACTATTACAAACAAAGCTGTATATAAGGGCACATTAAATGCACCTGGTACCAAAGTTAATATACAGAAACAAAGACGAAAAAAGCATTCAGGTAAGAAGTTAGTCTCTTATCTCCTCCCAGATGCCAGAGAGGAGTAAAACTAAAATAACCCCCAAGCCATGTGGCAGAAGCAGCCCAACAGGAGTGCTCACTCTGGTCTGTTCTTGGAAGCATCAGATGTCAAACAATGGACTGACTTTGCTCTCTGGTCCTACAGAGCCCCTCCATAACCATTCTTCCTCTTAATTGTTTCCCAAGGCGTCTTCGCTATTTTGACACTATTGCTGTGTCTGCTCTTGTGAGTAACCCAGGAACCCAGGAACATCAACAACATAGATATGACTATTGTCACCTTGCACGTGGCGATCAGGCTATGCTCGCTTACTGACCAAACGGCTTCAGTAATTTTCTTTGCCATAAGAGTGGAAATCTGGCCAGAAGGAAGAGGAGGCAAGCAATCTGCCTACAGACTGGGAGATCACTGCGCTGGTAATGTCAGCTTCTCATTCACAAGATCATCCCAAATGAACAATATTTTAGGGTTCTTAGAGCACATTAATGGAAGTGAGAGCTCCTTCTCATCCTATGACAAACACACACATCTTTTCTGTTGCCCTATTTTAACAGCTGACAAAACAAAGAAGTTTGGGATGACCCTTTAAAGAGGAATCATCTGAGAATCCAGTAATTAATAGTGGACACTTGCTTAAGGGAGCATGAAATGCACAGTCTGTACCAAAACAGAGTGTTTGCATGCAAATGCCTTCAGTCAGCTCACACAACCGACAGATCCACTGCTTCATGCTTAGGCTCTGCCACCCTCACTGCACATCTGGAAAAAAAATCAGCAGATAATGTACAAAGATGTGAATTATCCTGACAAATAAACTTTAGCTGTGACGTTCTCTGGCCACAGACTTCTTATTAAATACACAGGTCAACACAAGATATTTCAGATTTTAAATTGTTCAGTCTTCCATCCTCCCCGCAACGACTGACAGCATCGGTGGTGAGAACTCCACGCTCAGCATTGCCGCCTAGCTCGGGCTGCTTCAAACACTCCCTTCAGCTACACAAGTCCTTCTCTGAAAGTTCCCGCCTTTATGCACCTTCTGTAACAGAAGGGCAGAACAGGCCTATTCTGTGAAGACTAAAATAGCAATGATTGATATGTACTTGAAGTGATATTATGAAACAAACAAGGGTTACACAAGATTTACTAGGAAACAGGCAAGTTCCACATCTCCTTTGAGATGTATAATAGCTGCAAAAAGCACATTTCCGCTCCCTTTGTTTTAATGACACTTTTCCCTCCCTATTTCTGATCCCAAATTATAGGTGAAGGGTGGCAACTCAAATTCAGCTGTGCAAGTACAACAGAAAATAAACCAAACGCACATAAGGAAGCAACAGCAGACACGTGCTTAAAACTAACGATTTTTCTATATTTCACTCTGAAAAAGCTTCCAACCGTAACTGACTGAATACAGAAAAACCAATGCCCTCACAAATCTATTTTACTTTAAAGCATTAATTTCAGTAAGATGAGGCTGTTCTGAATCATTCTCATTAATACTTTCCTTAAAGGAGTTTACGAACCTTAGGAGAAAACTTCACAGCTACTACAAAACAGATTTATGTTCAGTGCTTACTGAATTCAAGTCTCTTGGTAATTTCCACGTTTCTTTGCTCCATTAGACGAAACTACACAGGAGATGACACAGGAATTGTGTCATCGACACCACCCACTGAAACAGGTATCAAAGTACCGGCAGTGGTAAAGTTGGGCAGCATGAGAGAGAGAGCAGCTCGTGCTCTTCAGGTGTGACACACACGGACAGGGGTTGGAATCTAATATTCCATTTCCCCCTCCCACCGTGCAACAGAAAGTAGCTAGCTCCGACGCCTGCTTTGGAGACGTCCAACAGCAGCAATGAAACCATGTCTACCTGTTAGATTGGGAGGCACGACACCTAGAAAGAGCAAGTCATTTTGACAACGCTGCCTTCCTGAGGAAGTACCCACAGCATTAAAGATGACCCCCAGAGATGGAGATTATTTTACACATTTATAGAGGTAAAAATATATATACACACACACATGAAGTTATTGCAAATCAAAGATACGGCATTTATCCAATGTTCCAACCAAGATCCTTATTTCTCAACAGTGGTGAATAAGAAAAGAGGAAAGGCAAGACAAAGTGAAGCTTTTGAAGAGTACATGTTAAGAGATTTAGATTCTGAGTTAAGATTGCGAATTACCAGTGATAACAGAAGTTTCAGTTTTCTTTTGATTCACACTATGGTTCTGCACAATACTTGATAGTATTCGTTGAGACATCTCTATTAAAGAGAGTTTTCCAAATAAAAGATTTAGGTTCTCTCTGTGTCTTAGACATCTGAGAAGACAGATGGAAAACATAACATATGTTAAAAGGAAGATTTACAAAGCAAAAATTCTTGAAAGTGTAAACCAAATTAGGATGGAAGTGTCAGGTTTCTAAGCTATCCCACATGCTTTTTCGTTGTATAAGAACAAACCCCAGAATTTTTCAAATTCTATTTCTCCAACCACCCCCTCCCTCCGCCCCGATTTCACATTAACCTGCAGTATTTTGCTAATAGAGAGCGAGAATTTTGTTCACATTCTTCTCTATTAGCAGGTAACAACAGAGAGCAAAATCTCTAATAAAAATAAACACCAAGAACAGGTGGACTTTTTTAATATGAAGTTGCAGATATAATAGCAAAACACAGCATGTTGCTGTAGAAATAATTAATGGCACTGGACTATGACTCCAAGGAACAGTTCAGCCAGAACAGAAAGTGAATAATCTGCAACAGAAAACTGGGAATCATTTCACAAGCTATCAAGAGATCTCTGGGGTACAACAAAGACTGACCCCCCGAGCACAGCCTTTATTCCTGCCTGCTGTTAGCTCCTCCAGAAGCTCTGTGCCACAGCACAGCATTTACTGCGTTAATTTTGAGTCGGGGAGGGGATGGGATCAATTTGATAAACTCCCAAGTACATATGCAATTATCACTCAAAGTAGGAATTTTAAAAAAAGGAAGGGGCCCGACTGTAGGACTGCAGACTGTCACATAAAATCAGACCGGCAGATCATCTGCTAAACTTTTCATCTCACACAGATATTAGTGTCAAACTCCTTGGAAAAAAAAATCTATAAAAACCCCCAAACAATGAGAAAGTATACAGTAACCTGCTATAAGCAATGCTTCTCGATTTGGTAAGAATGAGCTGTGCCAGACTCTCAGTAAAGGAGCCAATTTCTAATCTTGCAAATCTCCTGCCCCAGATTACAACCGCGGGCATAAAGTTATGCAGGTCAGTCACTTAAGGTGCGCAAAAAAAAAAATAAAAAATCAGCTTGTATCAAACTTAACACAGATCCAAGTAAACATTTTTGCTTGGCATCATCTCCCACCCACCCCCATCTCCCACCCAACACCCCCATCACTGCATGTATATGGTAAACCTTAAGAAACAATATAGCATGAAATATCACACCACATTTTTTCCCCATCCCAGCTAGTTACGGTGCAAGTACGACAAAACCAAGGACATTCCCGTGAAATAATTACAACTACGCACACTTCTTCACCTACGCCTTTTCAGAAGCATTTCTTCCCCCGACTTCCTGCTTATAAACCCAAGTCTGTTCACTTAATGAAATTATCCTTTTTCCTTATTCCAGTGTGAGAGGGGAGAAAGGCGCGTATAAAAGCGATTCTCACTGTCACAGCGCAGAAGTGACAATCAAGTTTTGCACATATCATGTAAAACAAGAGCAGATCCATTAAACAGGCTCCCATAAACTTTTCAACTATGCAGGAACGAACCCTTCTAAAACATACATACTAATGCTTTCACGTGCACAAACAAAATCTGGTTTTACATCACCAAAACGCCAGCACATTCGAAGTCTCAGCTAAGTATGTGAACACAAGCTTAGAAAGCCTCGCTGTCTTTTCTTAAGCTAGTTTGTTTTAAAGGTTGTCCACCTCTTTTAAAACTAAAACCTAAATCCACGGAAATACACCTAGCTGGTTTTTGGCAGGAGAGTACAATCAAATCAGGCTGTGTATCAACACGAACTCCCTTCTGCAAAGTTCTGTAGCTCCCTGGGAGTTAGCCACAGATCTGCTTACCTCAGCAAGTACAACAGAACGTGCGACAAGGCCAGTCCTTCCCCAGTTTTAAAATATGGGCACTGTGATGCTAACACACTGGGCCATAAAGAGAGCGTGAACTACTGGAGATCTCGGACTACAACTTTTGCAGCAGGAGCCATACTGCTTAATCTGTTTATGATCTGAAATTATGGAGGGAAAATAAAATTTAAAAAAACAAAACACCAAAAAACAACCAAACCACACACACACAAAAGCCGGGTGAGGTGAAAATCCAGCCCTGGTGGACTTTTGAAGCTGCTCATCTCGCCTTCTTTCCAACTTCACCTACTTTAGGAATTCATTAACTCAGAACGCAGTTAAGGACACCCTCTGCTTTGGCCCAAATTATGACTTGTCACTTCTGAAGCTAGCACGGCCCCGCAGAAGGCTGCGCGGCACATAACAAAAGCAGAGAGAGGCGTCACTTGCAACGCAACACAGACCACCACCAAGCCACCTGCAGGACCACGGTGAAGGGGCACCTGAAGAATGCCAGCTTTGCTCCTGCTCCGTTCAGGCACGTTTTCCACAATCCGTGCGCAGAGCTCGGACCAAGACCAACTCAGGAACGCTGCCAGTTCGCTGTATATTCTGCTGAAGGACCAATGCCAGCAACGTACAAAGTAATCACGACACTCAACGGTAAAACAGTACGCTGTTCTACAAAGTTACTGTAATTCTACTTTTTGTAGGAAGTAGTAACTCCCGAGTCCCTCGTTTATTCTGCAGCACGCTCGATGAGAATGTCTCCTAACATTTATAGAGGAGACAGATGCTAAGGTATGAAAAATACCATGTCCTTAATAAAGTGGTAATTAGACAAAAGCACTACTCCTACCTGGCTAGACAAGGAAAAATGTTTCCCATGGATATTTTACCATAGGAGTCGACTTGCTCAATACTGCACAGCAACGGCAAGCTAAGCAAACAGCCACAAGTCGTAACCTTTCTTATTGCTATAAAAAGCAATGGGGCAACTGCAAAACGGGACTATCGTGAAACTTAACAATGGTCACAGCATACATCCCTGTACTCCCTTCTCCGAGACCACACATTTCATTTAGCCGCTTAAGTTTAACAGGAAAGGTCGTATTTCCAGAACGTAAGTAGACCAATTTCAACTACACAAACTTTGCGCTGGTAAGCTGAAGAGCTATTTTTATCAGAAAGATTAAAGGCAGCTAAAATCCACCCTGACAAAAGGAGTTTCTTAACATCACCGCATCAAAGCATAAAGCAAAACATAAACAAGGATGAGCAGTTGCTTTCTGCCGAACGTTCAGGCCTGCCACCAGACCCTTCGCCATCGCGCCGCTACGCTCAGTTAGAAGCGTTTGCAGGCTCGGAGCCTGGCTGTTCAGCAACAGAACTGCACAACCAGGCCTAACGCAACGTCCTTCAAAGCACATCCCACTCACGCCAGCTGCAGCATCAAACAGCGCGGGTTTAAGACTGCAATTACAATTCAGTTATCCAAGACATAACTTACTGCTCGTTCAGGGCACAAGCCTCAAACCCAAGCACCTCTTGTCACAAAGGCAACTTTCCAGGTTGCAATGTAACTTTTTCGTTTAAGCCTCAGTGCAAGAGAGCAGCCTGTTTGAAGTTCAGGAGCAGGTATTTGATAGCAGTCGCTACTCAAACTATTTGTATCGCCTGCTACGACGCATAGAAACATTCAGTGATCTTTCAACAAGCAGCATTAGCTGCTGGCAACAAACCTAAAGAGATTTTTGTTTTGAAAAAGCAGTTCTAAGTGCACAGACATCACCTGCACTCTCAAGCAGAGAGGTGTTTTTGCCTGACGAACACCGGGATGACAACAGAACGCTATGGGCACACTCCTACTTGTCCAAAATACAACCTGGGGTTTGCCGTCCCTGGTGACCAAAGGCCCCCTCCGCCGCGCAAAACTTCATGCGGATGCTGGAGTTTACATATCTAGCACTGCACAGAGCTCACCGAGACGCTCTAGAACTTGCTGAACAGGACGTAATTATGACTGAAGCATTCCAGAACAGACCAAATGAACTTCAAAAAAGAAAAAAAAAAGACACCGCTTCAAACATCTTTCACTGGCTACCAGTAGAGTCTAAAATGTCTAGCTGAAGGATTAAAGAAAAACTGTGCTTTCCCCGAGTTAACTACAGTGCATTTCGTAGCAACTTGCATATCAGCCTTCCGTATGATATTCCGTCACTTCCACGAAAGGGATTAACGCAGTTTAATCACAAGACCTCACCTAGATATTCTTTGCCAATTCTTACTCTTGTTACGGTTTTGTTTTGGCACATTTCACTTATTTGTAAGCTGAGAAGGAAGAAGATTCCATAAAAAAAAAAAAAAACAACACAAAAGGACTTAAGTATCTATAAGCTATTGTCAAACACAGATTAAGCAAACTAAAAACCCCACAGAATTTATCAGCTCAATTATAGCAATAATTTCTTCAGTCTATAAAAACACAGCAGGCGTAGCATGATTAACTTATCACTGTCCCTTCAATGAGATTCATTAATCTCTGAAAACAGAGCTGCAAGTCCAACACGCTTCTCGTCCCTATAAAACCACTGTTTCAGTGATTAAAACAGTTGGAACACTGAAAGGCGTCAGTACACGCACACATGCTCTTATGCACACACGTGCGTATTTACAATGGGCACGCGCTTGCTGGAGATGAAAAATTTTGATGCGTTTTATTACCTACAAACCCACTACAGATGGAAAAAAATCCAACACAACCCACGTCGAAGACACTACGCGACACACAGGCAAGTCGCAGCGACTGCCAGCCTGCTGGGCATTTCATCACGCAAGCAACCCCACAACTTAATTCATTAACTGCAAATTATCGGGATTTTATTTTTTTTTTTTAAAGAAAAAGTGCTCGGAACAGGTCACGCCAAGCGCCTTAAAGCAGGGTCGCAGGTCGGGCGGGGGGGATAAGAAAAGTGAAACGTTCATACGCTATCAGCGAGTTTTTATTCCGTCGTGCGTCGTGCAGAGGAAGAGGCTTCCTGCATAGGGCTTTTAGTTGTGGGCGATACCCGGGTTTTAGGGAGATGAGAGAGAAACCCCGACCCGGCTCTCCTGAAGCAGGGGTTCCCCTCCTTTCCTGCTCACTGGGCTACCCCCAGCATCCGAACCGAGCCGGATCCCTCCAGCCCTTCACCATTAAAACGAAGCGGTGCTCGACGATGGATGGAAAGAGGGGAAAAATTAAACTCCAGAGGCCTTACCCGTTTCCAACCAACCACTATTTATAGCCGGGACGGGACCTTCCTCCCCTTCCCCGGATCCTCGCCAGGCCGGTTCCCACTCCCGTCGGCAACCGGGGAAGGGAGGGCGGTTCCCCGGCCGCTCCCCCCGCCCCCCTCCGGCGGGCATTTTGGGGGGGTGCGGGGGGAACGGCCGGGGAACCGCCGGTGAGGCCCTCCCGCCCCGCCCCGCAGGCCTTACCTGTGCTATCGCTGGCGGAGAAGCCCGGCGAGTTGAGCTTGGCTCGCTTAGGGTTGGGCGGCCCGTCGAGTAAGTTCTCCGCCATGGTAGCCGGCTGGGCCGTCCGAGCAGAGGCCGCCGAGCCGGTAATCGTTGAAGAGCGGGGAGCCGGAGGAGGGGGGGGGGGGGAGCTGGT